>LPNX010804417.1:656714-692601 GCA_001517045.1 Pseudotsuga menziesii
TGATTTTTTTGAATTTTAAAGTCTCTTTTAGTACTTATATAATATTTAAGTAAACTTTTTATAATATCAATATAAACATGTAAACATAAAATAATATCTATTTTTAAAGATAACAGCTTGTGAAGTATGTTTTTATTTGAACTGATAACATTACTGGTGTACAGAATTCTGATACTTTTTACTACAATGCAGATTACTACACCATACTGTAATTTTATTAGTTTAAGTGATAATACCTAAATCCTTAATCTGTAATGTATTTACTTTAAACAGAAGAGAATGAGTATAACTCATACTACAAGCATGCTTAATCTATCTTTTTCATGTACAGTTAAAAATTTCTAGAGAACAGAGTTACAGTTTTAGATTTAATTAAAAGCTGTAGAAGGATAACTACATAAAAACAGTAAAGCAAATGTATTGACTGTAATTAAATTAGGGAACTCAGTTTAGAAGAATACTTCTTCTAAGCTTTGAGATACTGTGCTAGAGTACTATCTGATGATATCAGATGTGGAAAAACACAGTAATACTAACAAGTTTTTCTACTAACATTTCAAAGTACTAAACAATTTTTCAGACATAGAAATAATCATAACATTCATCTATTTATACACAGAAAGACATAAAGATATGAATGAAAAACCTGTTAAATGTTGTGGACAACAACAGCAATGCGAGGCCATTCCTCCCTACCAAACTCCTGGAGAGCGCTCAAACAGCGACTTCTCAGGACCCCCGAGATTGCTCTGGTCTCCCTGGATTGGAACTAGGTGCCGCAAAACAGATACAGTCTTCAACTCAGTATCAAATCAGAACTATTAGTCAGTTCCCTCAGCTCAAATAGCTGTAATCAGCATCAAGTTACTGCAAACAATCACTCAAACACTTCCTGAATATCTTTCCCTCTTTCCTCAAATGAAATTCCTGAATACATTCAGCTGAATGAATTCTTTCTGGAATAATAACTGAGCATCCTGAGCTCTCTTCATTGAGTACTTTTAAATATTGCCTAGGTCTTAATTGGGTTAACTGTCATTTAATGAGCCACCTGCTCACATTCCACTTTCTTGGGGAATCATGACCCCAAATATAGGGAAGTTGCCACCTGCAACTCAGGAAGTGTTTGAGGATGCTGCCACTTGTCCTTTGCCTCTCCACCTAGTTCCAACAACCAGTTTGACCAGTAACCTCTTTTAACAGCTCTCCCATGCTGTTGTCTCCATAATTTATTTATTATTAATAAAATATTCTCAATTACACTCCATAACTGTTGACTCTGCTGAGTCATCAATCCCTACTTAGGATTAAGTTTAACATAATGTCTCAGAAATAAATAAAACAAATTACATAATTTTACAAAATTGGGGTATGTGACACATACGATGTACTTATCGGCATGGACTGGATGGAATAGCACCATGTCATGCTCAATTGTTTGCACAAGTTTATCTTGTGTACTGATATCCTATGGAACAAAGTGAAGGTTCAGGGAATTCCAATGAAAGTTTCTGTAAGATAGATATCTACCTTACAAGTGAAGAAATGCGTTAAGAAAGGCTACAAGTTGTTTGTAGCAAACATCCGAGACGCAGAGTCTAATAGGGAACAACGCATAGAAGACTTCTCCGTTCTTGAAGAATTCAAGGATGTGTTTCCCAAGGAAATCCTAGGATTACCTCCGAAATGAGACTTGGAATTTTCTATCGAACTGAACACAGGATCAGTTTTGGCCTCTAAAGCCCCTTACCGCATGAGTGCACCTAAGTTGGTGGAACTCAAACTCTAGTTGCAGGAGTTAATAGAGAAGGGGTATATCTGACCCAGTGTGTCTCCTTGGGGACCACTGATATTGTTCGTAAAGAAGAAGGACAGTACAATGCAGATGTGTATTGATTACCATCAGTTTAACAAAATGACTATCAAGAACTATTATCCACTCCCTAGGATCGATGACTTGTTCGATCAAGTGAGAGGACCTAGAATATTTTCAAATATTTACCTGTGATGTGAGTACCATCAGGTATGGATTCGTGATGAGGATATTCCCAAAACCACCTTTCGTACAAGGTACAGGCACTGCGAGTTTTTACTGATGTCGTCTGGGTTGACCAATGCACCTGCAAACTTTATGTGTATGAGGAACACCATATTCAGTAGGTATCTAGATAAGTTTGTCTTGGTCTTTATAGATGACATGCTAGTTTATTCTAAGAATAAAGAAGAACACGAAGAACATCTTCGCATAGTACTACAAGTGTTGAGAGAACACTAGCTTTACGCTAAGTTTAGTAAGTGTGATTTTTACAAACCACATCTATAGTATCTAGGCCACGTTATCTTCGAGAAAGGGATAGTTGTGGACCCGAAAAATATTAAAGCCATAAAGGATTGGCCTACCCTTACTAGTGTCACTAACATTAGGTCCTTTTTGGGATTAGCTGGATATTATCCGAAGTTCATTGAGAACTTCTCAAGAATCGCTTGCCCATGACTACTTTGGAGAAGAAAGTAAGCAAGTTCTTATGGACCACTAAGCATCAAGAAAGTTTTCAAAATCTTAAGTAGCTTTTGATGACCCCACTGGTGTTATGAATTGTGGATCCCGATGGGGATTTAATTATTTGCATGGATGCAAGCAAGGAAGGACTTGGAGGAGTCCTCTTGCAGAATGATCAAGCGATCTATTATGAATTGCGGAAATTAAAAGAGCATGAGAAAAATTACCCTACGCACGATCTTGAGTTAGATCTGATCATCCATGCTTTGAGGATGTGGAGGCACTACCTCATGAGAAGGAAGTTCCTTCTGAAGACAAACAATATGAGTCTGAAGTATTTATTTGATCAACCAGATCTGAATGCGAGGCAATCCAGATGGTTGGCTTTCCTTGTCAAGTACCATTTTGAGCTAAAGTAAATTAAGGGAAAAGAGAATAAGGTTGTCGATGCTTTGAGTAGACGAACTCATATAATTTATGAGGTGACCTTGAGTCAAGATGATGCAAATTTGCATGAGAATATTATAACAACCAATGGAGTTGACCCCTTCTATGTGGAAATCCTCAAGAAAGTCTAGGAGGACAGGTTGTTTCAACGACAAAAAGAATACAAGGTAGAATAATCCAGACTGCTATGGTCCAAGGATCGCTTGTATGTTCTAGGAGGGAAACTTCGCTCCAGCATCCTCATGGAATTTCATTAGGCACCCTACTAAGGGCACCTGATATATAAAAATATTATATCCACTGTCAATAGACACTTTTTCTGGCCTAATTTAAAGGCCGACATTGCAATGTTTATTGTGAACTGTCAGGAATGTCAGCTAGTTAAAGCTAAGCATTAGCATTCTGCGAGATTGCTACAACCATTACCCATTCCGGAAAGGAAGTGGGAGGTCATTAGTATGGACTTTATCACCGATTTACTGAAAAGTAAGAAGCAAAATGATTCTATTTTTGTCGTCATCGACAAGTTGTTGAAAGCAGCACACTTCATTCCTGTAAGTCGACCTACAAGGCCGTGAACATTGCTAATATATTCTTGAAAGAGATATCTAGATTGCATGGGATACCCAAGGAAATTATCATGGATCGAGATGTTAATTTTATAGGAAAATTTTGAAGATCTTTATTCTCCAGATTGGAGATGCACTTGAACTTTAGCACTGCATATCACCCTCAGACAAATAGGAAGATAGAGAGAGTAAACCAAATTGTTGAGGACATGCTCCAGATGTATGTCATGAACAACCCCACGAAGTGGGAGGATTACCTGCACCTCGCAGAGTTTGCATATAAAAATGGTTATCATACTTCCTCCAAGATGAGTCCCTTTGAGCTACTCTATCGAACAAAGTGTAGAACACTGGTTACTTGGGATAGTCCGGTGTATCGTCTCATGTTAGGGCCTTAGTTGTTGATGGACTTGGAATAGTTGGTTACCAATATCTAGGTGAAATTTAAAGAAGCACAAGACCACCATAAAAGTTATGTGGATCAGAAAAGAACATATAAGAACTTTCAAATAGGCACACATGTTTATTTGAAAGTAAAATCCAAACAAAGCTCATTGAGCTTGGGTAGGTGTGGTAAGTTAGCACCTAGATTTTGCCTGCCTTTTGAAATACTGGCCAAGAAAGGGCCAGTGGCTTATGAACTAGCATTTCTCGTGCATGTAAGAGTCCACAATGTCTTCCATGCATCTTTGTTAAATAAATATGTTTATGATACTAAACATGTTGTGGATTGGTCCCTATTAAAGGTGGAACCTGAAGGGGATTTTCCCCTCAACCTACTCATATACTGAAAAAGAGAGAAGTGCAACTTTAGAAGTGCACTGTGGTCCAATTGAAAGTGCAGTGGAATCACTTTGAGGCTGATGAAGCTACTTGGAAGAATGAGGCCACCATGAGAAAGGCTTTCCCCGCCTTGTTTCATGATGTCGTTCTGAGTCCCTAGAGCACCAGGGACGGTGTTTTTTTATGCGGGGAGGGATGCAATATCCTAGATTTTGGACCTAACACGTATAGGCATGTGCCTATTGATTATGATTATTATCTTGATGTTTTAATTTTATATTGGGTCAAAGACCCCACTGCATATGAACATGATGATTTGTTTTATATATTGGGCATAAGCCAATTATTGATGATATATATATATGCTTGTTTGTGTTGGGTGTGGACCCTGAAGCACATGATTGATGAGATGTTTTATGTTGAGTGGGAAGCTTTGGAGCACTTGAGTGATTGATGATTTGTGTTGAGCGAGGAGCTCTGGAGCACTTGAGTGATTGATGATTTGTGTTGAGCGAGAAGCTCTAGTGCACTTGAGTGATTGATGATTTGTGTTGAGTGGGAAGCTTTGGAGCACTTGAGTGATTGATTATTTGTGTTGAGTGAGAATATCTGGAGCACATGAGTACTTACCTTTGTGTTGAAAGAGAACTTCTAGAGCACATGAAAATATAATTGGAAGTGTTGGGCATCAATCCCTGGAGCCTTCCATGTTTATGTTGAGCATAAGCTCTGAAGCGTTGGATCCTTGGCCATTGTATCCCTAGGTGTATCATCCAAGTACATCCTAGCATTTATGTTGAGAGAGGAGCTCTGGAATTTTCTTGAATTGTAACTCCCTATTAAATAGTTGAGTATCATCTCTGGTAAGCGCTAGGGTTTACTGGAAATAATTTCATAAACTTTCGAGTGAAAACGACTCGAGAAAAATATAGATCTCATCATACTTATTTATAAGTGATTAAATGAAATTTCAAATTTTTGTATTCTCATCAAAGCATTGAAGAGATACCACGTTATATGAGGGAAATCCAACATGCAAGGATGTTTAGAGTTTCCTAGCCTCATAGACCTAAACCTTCTACCTACTTGACCTTAATGAAGAAGTGTCATTAATGCTAGGGATCATGGTATATGATGCCCACAAACATTGTTAACAAAATGTTATATTATTATGTACTTTATACATGGTATGTATAAAGAATTAATTTTTTTAATAATATAATTAAATGAAAGAAGAAGAAGAATATCCATCAATTATTATTTATTATTAAAAGATAATAAATAGTCTAGAACCTAAAATTCTAACTAGGAACTAGAAGAAAGTTCCTAAGATAGAATATTAATAATTACCAAAAGTAATTGAAAAGGGTTCTTGTTTTCTTGATTTAACTGTCCTTTTGACTAAAAAGTCTATCTATAAATACTCAAACCAAGGAAATGCTTGGGGTTCTGATCTATCATTAGAGGAGTCATTTTCTGCTTTTTTTCTCTCAAGTAAATTCTTGAAGAAACATTTTCCTAGAATGAAAGAGGAGAATTGATCTAGATCTGATACACCAAATAGGTGTTGATGTAATTGTAACTTCGGAATGTATTCACCTATGTATCTAATGTCTTGTACCCCGATGTTTATTTCTAGATGTGTCTGTAATGTAATTAAGTCATGTCATGCCTTGATGTTATGAACGGGAGGATCTATAATGTAAACAAGTCATGTCAAGTCATTGTGGGTAACCCTCCTATTGTCTAAGAGTTAAAGACCCTGTAGTTCCGGGGGACTAGGGTTATTAGACTCACCTAGTGAAGTTAGACCTAGTTGGGTTTAGTCATGTTGGGAATTAGTATAAATAGAGAGTGAGCCTCTCTATTTATCACACACTCACTCACACTTAGTTGTAGTGCATAGCTAAGGAAGAAGAAGACACTAGGGCTAGGAAGAAAGAGTTTGATACTGTCGGGAGATCATCTTATGATTTTGGGGTTTTACTTTTGGTGTTGATTCTATCTCTGAGGAAGTTGTGGGGTTTTCTCCATTTATGGTTTCCCCGAGGAAAAAAATTGTGTTCATTGTTTCTTGTGTTTGATTGTTGTGCTTGTTATTCTCTCAGTTAAATATCCTAATAATGCTAGCTTAATGTTAAAAATATAACATGGTATGAGAGCTAACCTGAGAAGAAGACACTGTGCAGCTATCGGAACTAGGTATTCCTACTTTATGGATATTCCTCCATAAGTTTTCAGCAAAATAAGGTAGGATTAACTATCCTCAGGGCGCATCTTTTTGTTGAAGCAAAATCCAATTTTGAGGTTTTTCAGTTTTGGACCCGACATTGCTACTAGAAATTAGGGCTTTCATAGAAGAGGAATTTTTCAGTGAGCCCAGGCCTGGATTGATCTCCTCCCACAAATTAAAGTTAGGGATGAAATTCAAAGCAAAACCTTAATCTGCTCCTGAACCAGCACTGCAGGATTTCAGCTCCAAATCCAGATCTGACATCTTGACCTGGTAAGATCTAAATCTTTTGTATTTCCATTTGAGGTTCTTAGTTAAGATGTCTCATCATACCAATATTGATGAAAATATTGAGGGATCTGATAAATTTCGAGCTTGGAAGTATTGGATCCCCCTGGTCCTGAAAGAAAATGAGTTGGACTCCTATATCAGTGAGGAGGTTCCAGTTCCAAAGGGAGATGAGGCTAAGGCCTTACATAAGAATAATTTGGTTATGGAAAAGAGGATTATTGCTGATTCAATAAAGGATCACCTCATACCACAGGTGTCCTCCCTAAAGACACCTAAATCTATGTTTGATGCCCTAACCAAATTGTTTGAAGGGAAGAACATAAACAAGAAGATGACTCTGAGAAACCAGTTGAATAATGTGAAGATCCAGAATGCAGAGACCATCTAGTCTTACTTCACAAGGGTCTCCTAGATCAAAGAACAACTTGAAGAAGTAGATAAAGAAGTGGAGAATGCAGACATTGTAATGACCACCTTGAATGGTCTCCCTAGGTCACGAGACTCTTTTATTCAAGGGATCTATGCCATAAATAAGTTAGTCAAGTTCAGCAGACTATGGGAAGAATGCTCTCAAGAAAAATCTCAGATAGCAACTCGAGAAGAAAATATGGGAAGTGAATATCAAGCTCTCATAGTACAATCCAAGAAATCTATATCTAGCCACTACAGAAGTAAGTACTCTCATCAAAGGAATAACTCTAGAAATCCTAGAGATTTGTCTAAGTACATTTTCTATACATGTGATGAAAGAGGACATTTTTGTAGAGACTATCCTAAAAATAAAAGTAGCTCTCACAAGAAGAAGGGAAACAATAGAAGACATCATGCTCATGCTGTAGAGGATGATGAAACTTCCACAAAGAGAAACATACAAGTTAGTGATGATTCTTCAAGTGATGAATAATATGTTCTGATCTTTGCTCTCACTGGGACTATCACACATGGCAGCAATGATTGGCTTATAGACAGTGGTGCTTCCAAGCACATGATAGGATTCAAGGAATCCTTAGTGAAACTATCTGAACATGAGTCACCTCATAAGGTGAAAATCGGAGATGAATACCAATATCTAATAAAAGGTAGTGGGGAATCCTCATACAAGCTAGACTCTAGAAAGTCTATGACAATGAAGGAAGTATTGTTTGTACTAGGACTAAAGAAGAATATCCTCTCCGTATCTGCATTAGATGCGAAAGGAATGAGGGTTGCATTCATAGATGGTCAAGTAATCATGTGGCCAAAAGGGAAGACCATTAATGATGCAGTAGTTATTGGGGAACAAGAAGGAGGCTTATACAAATTGAAGGGACATCCAGAACAAGCTTTGGTTCATGACTCAGTAGAACCAAATGAGCTTTGGCATAGAAGGCTTGCACATGTGCATTACAGAGCACTACCACTTGCAAGCAAAGCTGTTGAAGGTCTACCAGAAATGCAGACAAAACATGAAGGTGTATGCAAAGGATGTGCGAAAGGGAAGAACAAAAAGAAGACATTTCCAAGTAGCGAAAGCAAGGCAAAATGAATCTTGGAAATCATCCACTATGATGTATGCTGTCCAATGTCATCCAGTTCACTAAGCAGGTATGCATACTATGTTTCTTTTATTGATGATTTTTATAGAAAGACAGGGATATACTTTATCAAGAACAAAGATGAAGTATTCAATAAGTTCAAGGAATTCAAATCCTTGATCGATAACCACACTGAAAAGAATATCAAGACCTTTCGATCAGATAATGGCAGAGAATTCACTTCAAATGAATTCAAAGAGCTATGTAAAGACTCATGGATTAAGAGGGAGTTGTCCACTCCTTATAATCCACAACAGAATGGGATTGCAAAAAGGAAGAATAGAACTATCATGGATGCTACAAGAGCAATAATTCATGATCAAGATCTTCCTATGCATCTTTGGGCAGAAGCAGCCAAAACAGCAGTGTATGTACAGAACCGTACTCCACACAGAGTACTTGAGAACAAGAATCCTGAAGAAGTCTTCTCTGGAAAGAAACCAGAAGTCAGCCATCTCATAATATTTGGCTGTCCTGTGTACATACATATTCCGAAAGAAAAGCGGATGAAGTTAGATCCTTCAGGAAAGAAGGGTATATTTGTGGGATACTCTGAAAGCTTGAAGGCTTACATAATATACTTCCCAGGGTTCAAGAATATTGACATTAGCAGAGATGTGACATTCGATGAAGATTCAGCCTACATCAAATCCAGGAAGAAACCAATTGAAGAACCTAAAGAAAAAAGAGAACCTAGAATTCATGATACAATCATGAACGAAGAAATTCAAGAATAATATCGAGAACTAGAAGAACCTCAAGAATCTGTAGATCCACCTCTGGAGAAGAATCCTCATAAGAGGAAACTTGCTTGGGTACGTGAAATTATCCAAGGTGTAGAAAGATATGGAGCTTCAGAAGGAACACCCAGAGGAAGAAAACGAACTAGATCATGTTCTAGTTATGTAGCCTTACTGTGTGACATTATTGATAAAGAACCTTCCAACTATGAAGAAGCGACAGAATAGAAAGAGTGGAAGGATGCTATGATCGAAGAGTATCAATCAATCATGAAGAATGATGTTTGGGATGTTGTCCCAAGAACAGAAGGGAAGTCCATTGTAACTTCCAAATGGATCTATAGGATCAAGCATGTTGCAGATGGCAGCATCGACAAACATAAAGCAAGATTCATGGTTCGTGGTTTCTCCTAGAAAGAAGGAATAGATTATGAAGAAACCTTTGCACCAGTAGCCAGATACACTTCCATCAGATCAGTACTTTCTCTACCTATAGTGATGAAATGGAAGATACACCAGACGGATGTTAAGAATACTTTCTTGAATGGTGTAGTAGAAAAGGAGGTGTATGTGGAGCAGCCACTCGGTTTTGAGACACATGATATAGAATCTCATGTATGCAGATTGAAGAAATCCCTGTACAGTTTGAAACAGGAACCCACGACGTGGTACGGTAGAATTGATGGTTTCCTATCTACTATGGGCTTTACCAAGAGTAAAGCAGATTCCAACCTTTACTACAAGGTTGAATATGGCAATCTGGTGATACCCCTAATATATGTGGATGATCTGTTTGTAACAGGTATGGATGGGTTGATTGCTGATACGAAGAGGAAACTTGCTGCTGAGTTCGAAATGAAGGAATTGGGTATGATGCATTATTTCTTAGGCATGGAGGTGTGGAAAAATGTAGATGGAATATTCCTTGGACAAGGGAAGTATGCAGTAGAGATTCTGAAGAGATTTAGGATGATGGACTGCAAGGCCATAACCACACCTACGGAATTGAACCTGAAGCTATTGAGTGATGCTTCATTAGAAGCAGTTGATGCTACGATGTATCCTTAGATGATTGGGTCCTTGATGTACCTGACGAACACGAGACCATATATTTTCTTTGCTATGAACACCTTGAGCCATTTCCTGATAGATCTGAGAACTGTTGACTTGATTGCTGCAAAGCATATTCTGAGGTACCTAAAGGGTACAGTTGATTATGGGCTCAAGTACGAGGAAAATTAGAAGATTAACCTAGAAGGTTATGTTGATTTAGATTGGGAAAGCAGTGCCATCGATAGGAAGAGCACTTCAGGATGTTGCTTCAGTATGGGATCAGGTGTGATCTCTTGGTTTAGCAGGAAACAATCCTGTATGGCACTGATTACAGCTGAAGCAGAGTATGTTGCAGCTTGTTTTGCTAGTTGTGAGGCAGTATGGCTGAGGAAGATATTGTCTGATTTATTTGATCTTTAGATGGATGCTACTTGTATATATTGTGACAACCAAAGTTGTGTGAAGTTGTCATAGAACCCTGTGTTCCATGACAAGTCGAAGCATATCAAGATCAAGTATCACTATATCAGGGATATGGTGCAAAGAGGAGTAGTGAAGCTCCAGTATGTTGCGACAGAGGAACAGATAGATGATGTATTGACAAAGCCATTAGATAGAGTGAAGTTTAAGTACTTCAGGGAGAAGCTTGGTGTTCTCCAGATAAAGGCTCCCTCCAAGGGGAAATGATGAGACCGAGATTCATTCTGACATTGTCAGAGGATTAGGTTCCTTCCATGGTCAGATGTAAGGGCTGAGCCTTTCTATCATGGTGAGAGGATTTGGTTCCTTACATGTCAGATATGAGTGCCAAGCCATTTTGATATGACTATAGGATTGGTCCCTACATGATCAGATGTAATGGCTAAATGCCATTCTTGGAATGGAGGCACCTGGTCAATTACTAGGAAAATTTAGTTTGGGACTCAGGATCATTCTGATATGACTGTGGGATGTAGTCTTACATGATCATATGTGAGTGCATGGACATTCTGATGTGATTGAGGGATGTGTCCCGCTTGATTAGATATAAGGGATGATGCCATTCGCTGGGAGAATGGAGGCACCTGGTCAGTTACTAGGAATCCTCAATCTAGGATTGAGAGCCCTTCCGATGCGGTGCTTTCGAGCATGGTCAGATGTAAGTGTAGAGCCCTTTCAATGCGGTGATTTCGAGCATGGTCGAATGTAAGTGCTAAGCCTTTTTGATGTGGTGCTTTCGAGCATGGTCGACTATAAGTGTTGAGCCTTTTCGATGTGGTGTTTTTGAACATGGTCATATGTAAGTGCAGAGCCCTTTCGATGCGGTGTGCTTGCACATGGTTGGATATAACTGCTGAGCCATTCTGGAATGATGTTTTTACACATGTTCGGATGTGAGTGTTGGGCCTTTATGACAAGATGAGGTCAGATGTGAGTGTTGGGCATGCCTTTCTAACAAGATGAGGTCAGATGTAAGAGCTGGTCGGGCCTTTCTAACTTCAGTTCATATATAAGCACTGATGAAGACCTACATGAAGGGTATGCCTACAACCAGCATGAAAAAGGGCTGGCTCTATAGAAATTCCTGTGACGAGAAGAATCGAGAGATAGCACCGATGATGAGGATGATCTAGACTTGATGATGATCTAGATCAAGTGATGATCCAGATGTGATGATGATCCAGACTTGATGATGATCTAGATCAAGTGATGATCCAGACTTGATGATGATACAATGATGATTCAACAGTGATGATCCAATGGTCGTGATGATGCAGATTCTGTGATGAAGAAGGCTTGAAGAAGAATTTGACTTGAAGATGATGATGACTTGAAGATGAAGAAGATGAAGAAGATGAAGAAGATGAAGATGATGAGATGATCCAGTCAATACAAAGAAGAAGACCAGTGCTAAAAATTGTGTCGAAAGAATACTTTCCTAGTTAAGAGGGAGTGTTGATGTAATTATAACTTCAGAATGTATTCACCTATTTATATTATGTCTTGTACCCCAATGTTTATTCTGGGATGTGTCTGTAATGTAATTGAGTCATGCCATGCCTCGATTTTTCAATCGGGAGGATCTATAATGTAAACCAGTCATGTCAAGTCATTGTGGGTAACCCTCCTATTGTCTAAGGGTTAAAGTCCCTACAGTTCTAGGGCACTAGGGCTATTAGACTCACCTAGTGAAGTCGGCCCTAGTTGGGTTTAGTCAAGTCAAAAATTAGTATAAATATAGAGTGAGCCTCTCTATTTATCACACACTCACTCACACTCAGTTGTAGCGCATAACTGAGGAAGAAGAAGACACTGGGGCTAGGAAGAAAGAGGTTGCTGCTGTCAAGAGATCATCTTACCGTTTTGGGGTTTTACTTTTGGTGCTGAGTCTATCTCTGAGGAAATTGCAGGGTTTTCTCCATTTATGGTTTCCCTGAGGAAAAACACCGTGTTCATTGTTTCTTGTGTTTGATTGTTGTTCTTGTTATTCTCTCAGTTAAAGATCCTAATAATGCTAGCTTAATGTTAAAAATCTAACAATAGGAAACCCTACCTTAGGATCTCTAAGCTACTTGCATGCTGGATTCTAGCTCGGGGGGATCCGGATTAAAACCAGGAATGGCTCTGGGTCATGGTTGGGAGGAACGTGGTAGTTCCCAAGTGATTTGGTCATCAAATCAAAGGTCATATTTGCATTAAATTGTTAATGCTGGTTATTTGAGTGTGCAGGTTCAGCCATTAATAGAGCTTCAATTTCAGGTATGAATCCCTAGAATATCTATTCTATTTTCTAGATTAATTGTTGGATATGCTAGGTAAATGATTTCAATGCATTTTCTAACCCTATGTGTTTGATTCTTTGGTTAGAATTTTCTAGGGTTTGCATTTCTTAAATATTAACCTTAAGCTAAAAATTTTATCATATGTTGTATATTACCATTATTGTACCTTTAAATTTTGTTTCTTTATTACTTCAGTAGTCAAATTTTGTTTACTATAAACTAGGGTTCGTTTCCAGTAACTAAGTAATCATTCTCTAGGATTTATTACTCTGCTGACATATTTCATTTGTTAGTAGAGGCTTGTTTAAATTTATTTCAAAAGTAGTTCAAAAGTTGGAGTCATGTAATTATATATGTATATTAGCTTCAACCTAAAGTACCAATAAAAGAACTATGATAGTATCCATCTAATTATTAACATTAGTAAGTAAACCAGAATACTAAATATAAGCATTTAGTAACAGAGCTCAAATATAAATTAAATATAAGATTATATAGTCATTAATGACCTTTCGAGGTCTTCCCCATGAAATACAAACTAATATTAAAACATTGAATTTAAAACAACAACATCATAATTAAATGAACAGAGGAGGCATCGTGACCATCCATGTGGTCCTTTATTGAATCTATGATCACATATATATATATATATATATATATATAAGAATCTACAGTTCTTTTTAATCCATCATAAACACATAACATTAAGCGATTAGTAATTAAAATCTTGAATGCCAATAGATGTCACGACTTCGACCCCTGTAGGTTCCCAAACCAAGTCACAGGTCTCCATAAACAACCAATTCATTTATGCCTAACCATTAAACAAAATTACACAACTCATCAACCATCACATATAATGAATTAAACAAATATATCATTACAAAGGAATCGTTCCTTGTATGAAACAATATCGAAATCGTATTACAGTTGCACATAATTACAAATGGGGACAAGAATCGAATCCTGTGGGCATACAAGTCCATTCCTCGTCGAATTAAAATACAAATCATTACATTTATCTACTAACAAGATTTAACCATGAAGCTATTATTTATAAAGGACATGCTATACATTATAGTATGCGGGCTACACCAATTAAAAACCAACACTACTAAAATGATAACCAATACTTCGCTATAGTAAGTCGTGAAACTATGCTTTTTCCCTTGCCCTGTAAGCATGGCCTTGGCCTTAATCATCTAAATTACACATTCCATTCAAAATTCTAAATGCAGCGATGAAGGCCATCGTGGGCTTGCACCCCTGGAATTTATAATCCACATTATATACTAAACCATGATATCATACACAGTAAATAACCAACTAAAGCTACGCACATCATTCACCCAAGCCACGATATACAATTAAAGATACATAGTCTGAATATAATAATGACTAACTATGTTAACGATTTCACCCCACAAGATTAAGCAACGAAATGTAAACAGTAATAAAACATAGCAAAGCTATTGCAGCCATGATGGGCAAGGTTCAAGCCATTTACGACATGGCGTTACCCCATGCTGTCAACCATTATAATCAATTATGAATACCCAACACCCGGACCATAAACGAAGCAATATGCCTATGTATAAACCATCATAAGAAACCATTAACGCAGCATGAATACCATCCATACATAGTAAGCATAAAAACCATGGTCTTTTCACAACACGCAGAGTATTTATATTATGCACAATAATGGTATCATCGTAGACAAGGTCTACATAGGCATGCCAATGGGATATGGAAGCATTGCAAGCAATGGTGCAGACCATGGCTCAAAATCACAAATCCATTTATAATTTACAAAACACAAGATTTAAATACCCACATCCATGAGAAATGTGATGTTGCTCCATGGACAAGACACTACACCATTAATTTAAAAAACCAATTCTATGCATTACAAATAACGAAGGTGAATTCAAACACCACAGAGAACCCCAACATCAAACGACAAAATACAAAACAGACATGCTGAGAGAAAACAAGAGTAAGCTTGTTGGAAAGGCTTACCTTGCATTTTTCTCACAATCAAAACCCTGATAGAGCTTGAGCGATGCTGCTCTTCCTCGTCATCCCTCAGTACCTGTAACCAAACAATGAAACCACGATTCAGAAGCATGGCAACGATAGAAGTTTCAACTGAAACAAAATAGTAGGAAAGAAAACCCCAAGCGAAGCTTACCTTCCCATTTTGGAGGTCCCTCCATTATGCCCTGTGTAGATTCAAGACAAAAACCAAATGGAAAATGAAATGACCAAACCATCATGAGCCAATCCTAAGGAAGGGTTGCCACGAAAAACTAAGTTGCATTAATGGCACCAGATGGTTACCACCACCAAAGCCAAAACCCACTATGCTATAGTTTGGTAACACCGAATTTTTATTGGTCTCCATTTCCATGCAAGGGTTAAAACCCCTTACCATATGTTTCAACCTTATAATATGTCGCCACCCAAATTCTTTCACAAGGCAATATTGCAAGGTTTAATACATTGTGATGGGAGGTTAGTGCAAATTCCAAGTATGGTATGCACTGGTCCAATGTTTAAGCCACAAGGCTTACAACATATATATCACATAAACCAAAGGCTTAAAATCCCTAACTTAATTACAATGTGACTTGTCCTAAGCCTAATTATTAGTGAACATGGCATATGTAATATGCCATGTTAAACATTTAACCCTCATAAAAATGAAAGGTGTGTCCTTAAGCCAAGATATTGACCCGCAAATAAAAGAACATAGGAAATGTTAATCATTTTCAATAAAGTAGACATAGAACGTAAAAACATACTAAGACATAAACGACGAGATACAAAACCATAATGAAGCATAAGTAATGTACAGGAAATTTAGTAGTGATAGCTAAATTAACGAGATTAGTATTTTACCTGGTTATAATTCTCATTTAGCAAAGAATGAAAGTCAACTGGCGGTATGTTCTTTAAGGTCAAGAATTTCAGCACTCTTTAAACAAGACCCTGTCACAAGGTATGAATTGCATATGAAGTAAAATAGGTGCCTTAGTTCAGAGAACTAAGTAAGCGTGCAAACAAGTAAACACCTTTACCTCTCAAACTGTCATGGGAGAACGAGTGCCGCAACTCCACTCACTTCGTTGTTGGCCAAGATGTTGTCATTCTGTCAAACTTTGTAGCACAGGTATATTATACAGGAATATTTGTATAGTAAAGCACACACAGCAGCAACCAAGGAGCTCCAATACTTACATAAATTAGAACGTACATATTTTCCCACATCAGATACATCCACATACATATTTTCCACATCGGAGCTACCCGTCGAGAACTCCACATTGGAGCTTTACAAGGTTAGTCATCGGCATGATAGTGGAATCATGAGCCACAACGACGGAGTCATAAAGGATAAGTCAGTTCGCAACGGCGGAAAATGAAAGAATAATATGATCCGATTCAAAAGCAACAAATCAGCCGATTAAGCCAATGCATCGAAGAAAAACAACGAAGCCAAAACTGATTATCTATCCGCAACGGTGGACAAGCAACCTACATCGGCGGTGGAGCGCGTTTCACTTCGGGTGGCTAATTGATTTGCGAGCCACAACGACGGAAGAGAAAGAGGTTACAGACAGGCAACCGGAGGGTGGGAAAACTCTCAATCGGAAGTCGGCAGGCTTTACACTTCAGAGGCTTAACCACTTTGGGAGATGCAACGACGGAGCTGTGAAGAATAAATCAATCCGCAATGGCGGGTTTAAAATGAATGGATGACTGGAAAATATAAAGCTTTCCGCAGCCGCAATGGTGGAAGCCGGAAGGATAATGATTGGTTTCATCCACAATACCGGAAGGATAATGACTTTTTCATCCACAACGACGGAAGACTGAAAGACTACGGGCTCCGCGGTAGGTCTATCGGGGTCGAAAAATTTATGAGTTGGATGGTTAGCACATTATGCAGCCACAATGGCGGAAGACAAAATACTACGGGCTCCGCGGTAGGTCTATCGGCGTCGGAAATGTTATGAGTCGGATGGTTAGCCATTATGGAGCCGCAATGGCGGAGATTGAAAGAACAAAATGTTCTGACATGAAACCAAATATTCAGCCGGCTAAGGAAAATGTATCGGAAAATAATATCGAGACTGAAGCCGATTATCTTTTCGCAACAACGGGAGGATAAGCAGATAAACCTTTGATTTAAACATTTAAAACCCCAGCGTGGCATGGCATTGGCAAGAAGTGGCGTGGCATGGCCTTGGAGAGCAGAGAATGACTATTCGTGGAATGCAGAGAGTCAGGCAAACTGGGCATTCGAAGGACTTAAAGTTTTTGTCAGTTAGAGACTTTTGAGAATCTATGATATTCATGGAATGTGAATCATATTGTACAGATCAACATTCGAGACCGATTAATTGTTTCTCATTTACAATTAGATGGAAAATGAAGAGTCCGTAACCGTTTCGATAATGAATGGAGAGAATGGGAATCGAATGGAATATGTAAATATATATTGTAGCAACCAGATGAGAAATGGTGCGCTGTCCAGTAAGGTAATTTTGAATATAAGAGATTGAGCACATTGCAGAAAAGGATTGAAGAGCTGGATATGATGATAGTTGTAGAGTATGAAGAGTCCAAATGAGAAAGAATATAAGAATGATACAGTGACAGTCTCAGTGAGTTCTGTATGTGCTTAGTCTTGATGATAAATAGAGAAAAATGTACAGAGATAGAATTATAACATATGTTGTGAATATCTGCAATGCTGTCTAATTCAGAATCGTAATGTAAATGCTGATTTATAAAGCCTAGTCATATACAGTAAGGGGTTGTAAGGGTTTGATTCATTCTGTAATTCAAAAGAGTTCTCTGGGGTGTTGTAGCATCCTTTTGGTTGTTGCCAGAAAATAGAAACAAGTTGGTGCTTGTATAATTGGAAGTTGAAGCTTCTAGAGGTAGCAGCCTCGTCTGGGTTGAAGCTCAGGAAAAATAAAAGAATGTAAAGAGGAGTTGGAGCTTACCTTTCATTCTTAAGAAGAAGAGTATTTACTGTTTCCTCATGAAAAAATTGTGTCTTGTGTTCGTTGATGTGATTGAATGTTGACTGTTATTTAATTTGCTGCTATATGTTGAATGGTTTAAACATATGTCCATAATAAATCTGAAACGTCCTTTAAAAAGATGCACTTTGGTAAGTAACTGATTCACCCCCCCCTCAGTTACTTTAATCCATCCAACAGTTGGTATCAGAGCCAAGTTGTTTCAAATCAGTTTAACCATTGGAAGCTAGATCCTAAGCAATGGACAAGAAATCAGAATTTACCAAACATGGACTGCCTCTATTTCATGGACATAATTATGCCTTTTGGAGTATAAGAATGAAACGGTTTCTACAGTCTCAAGGAGTTGATGTATGGAAAGCTTGTTTAAATACATATAATGTTCCAGCAACTATTCCAATAGATCCTATAAGTAGAAAACTCTATGAGAGTAATTCAAAGGCTATGTATGGTATTCTAGGAGGCCTAGCAGCTTCAGAATTTGTTAAATTAATGAATTGTTCCTCAGCAAAAGAAATTTGGGACAAATTGAAAACAGTCTATGAAGGGGATGTTAAAGTTAAAAATGCCAAATTATAAACATATAGATCTCAATTTGAAAGTTTGAAAATGGAAGAATCTGAAGATATAGCCACTTATTTCCTTCGAATAGATGAAGTTGCCAATACAATGAGAGGGCTAGGACAAAAGATTAAAGATGAAGCTATTGTACAAAAGGTTCTTAGATCTCTTCCTGCTAGATTTAATCCTAAGGTTTCTGCATTAGAAGAAAGAGTAGATTTAGATACCTTAGATATGGATACACTTAGTGGAATACTGACTGCATATGAAATGAGAATTTCTGGTGAGACTTCTTCCAGGAAAGAAGCAGCATTCAAAGCAGCAAAGAAGAAGAAGTGAACCATTTTGAAAAATAAGAAGAAGACGAAGAAGAAGCAAATTTTGTCAAGAGCTTAAAAAGAGGTACAGGTAAGTTCAAAGGTAAGCTTCCTTTGAAATGTTTTGGATGTGGTAGAATAGGCCACTTTGCTTCCAAATGTCCATATAGTAAGAACTCTGACAATGAGGAAGAAATCAGTAAAAAGCCAAAGCAATACAAAAATAAATACAAGAAGTCTTTCAATAGACGTACTTTCAAGAAGAAGAGTTTATTTACTAAAGAAGAAAGTGATATATCTGATTCCGATTAAAGTGATGATCAGTCAGATGAGAATCTCTTTATGTCTTTGGAAAATCAGAAAGACCGGTCTGAAGAGGAAGAAGACGGTGAAGTGGATTTGGAAGCAGAATTGGTAAGTGCTCTATGTGATTTAAGAAGAGAAAGAAAAGAATGTAGACATCTTAAGAGAAATGGTAAAGAACTTGAGGATGAGTTGAAAAAATCAAATAATTCATTTGAAAGCACTGAAGCAATGATGAGTGAATTAAAAATAAAACTGGAAGAAGCTAGAATCACTGAAGAATCTCTAAATAAATTAATTAATGAAAAGGATAAAGAGATTGAAAATCTGAAATTAGAAGATATCTTATTAAGGAAGAAGGTTCAGGAAAGTAACATGAATCACAGTTCATCAATTCTAGATCAGATAATAGAAAGTCAGAGATCTGTAAATGATAAAACTGGACTTGGTTATAAGGCAGTAGTGACTAATGAGTGTTCTAGTTCAGATGTGAAAGCAATAGGTACAGAAAAGAAGAATGAGAAAGGGGCTGATAAGAAGTCAGTGGTTGAGAAATAGGAAGAAAAGTCAAGACCAAATGTTCAGAGAAGAACACCTGACAGGTATCAATACAAATTCAATGGCTATTGTTTTTTTTGTTACAATTATGGACACAAGGCTGCATTGTGTGATAAGTTTTCAAGAAATATATCTGAACATAATGGTTATGAGAAGCCTAGACATGGTTATGGAAAAATGATAGATTTGACAAGTCAAAACAGAAACAGGTTTGATATTCTGAATCATGAAACAGAATGCTATAAGTGTCAAAATTTTGGCCATATTTCAAGAAATTGTCCTACTAACTTTCAGAAAGTTAGTAAACCCATCTATACTCATCAACAAACTCAAATCTGGAAAAGGAAGACTGAAACTCTGAAGGCTGAAAAATGTAACGTAGCCCTGCAAGCTGAACATAAAATCAAATGGATAATAGACAGTGGATGCTCCAAACATATGATAGGAAGTAAACATTTTTTTATCAAACTAGAGAAAGGAAAAGAGGGGTTTGTCACATTTGGGAATGATCAGACAGCTAGAATAATTGGAAGAGGGATTGTATGTTTAAAAAGTAAGAAAAACTTGGCTGAAAATGCCCTGTTGATAGAAGACATGGAACACAACTTCCTGAGTGTTAGTCAAACATGTGATAAGGGACGCTACATGATATTTGAATCGAATGGATGTCAAATCATAGATGTGAAAACAGATAAACTAATAGGTATAGCCACAAGAAGTTCAAGCAATGTCTATATTCTAGATGAGAAAAAGAATGAATGTTGTCTTAGTAATGAGAATGAAAGTTGGTTGTAGCACAAGAGACTAGGTCACATCAATTTTGATAATTTGATCAATATGAGTAAGAATGAAGCTGTAAGAGATTTACCATCTTTAAAGAATCTCTCAGGTTCAGTGTGCAAGCAATGCCAACATGGGAAACAAACAAGAGTCAGATTTAAAACAAAAGAATACTCCACAACTAAACCGCTTGAGATAGTGCATACTGATATTTGTGGGCCCATGAGAACAAAAGGGATGAAAGGAGAAAAGTATTTCTTATTATTTGTGGATGATTACACTAGAATGAATTGGCTTTACTTATTGAAAAAGAAATCTGAAGCTTTTGACTATTTTCAAACGTTTAAAGAATTTGTTGAAAATGAATGTGACAAGAAAATAAAGTGCCTGAGATCTGATAATGGAGGAGAGTACGTGTCAAATGAATTTAAAAAATTTTGTGATGTGAACAGGATAAAGAGACACTTCTCTGTGACTGAAACACCTCAGTAGAATGGGGTAGTAGAAAGGAAAAACAGAACTGTAGTAGAGATGGCGAGAACCATGCTCCATGAAGCAAAGTTGAGTAATGTGTTTTGGCCTCAAGCTATTCACACAGCAGTTCACATTCTGAATCGATTTCTACTAAGAAACAACCAGTTTGTCATGCCATATCAAATGTGGAAAGGAAGACCAGCCAGTGTTAAACATTTCAGGATTTTTGGCTGTAAGTGTTATATCAAACAAGTAGATCCACATTTGGGAAAATTAGACTCTAGAACCGATGATGGAGTATTAGTTGGCTACTCCTGTTCTAGAAAAGCATATAAATGTTATAATTTCAGACTAAGAAACATCGTTGAAGCAATAGATGTAACATTTGATGAATCTGCATTCTTAAAAACAAAGACTAAGCAAAAGGAGTTTGAGATTCATGATATATTTGACAAGCACAGGTCAAATGATGAAGAGGATGAAATAGAAGAGGTTAAGGCTGATGATAGTGACATATCTACATGTGATGATGAACAATGCTTCAGTCCTTCAAAAAAATGCAATTTCAACAAAATCTCCAAGTATTCGAATACAGAAAAATCACCCTGAAGAATTGATTGTTGGGGATATAAACTCAGGTGTCGAGACAAGAAGTAAAAGACAACAACCCATCCTTGAAAAGTAGGTATCACTTCTCTCTCTGACTGAACCAAAAAACGTGAATGAAGCTATCAAAGATGAACATTGGGTAAATGCTATGAAGGAAGAGCTTAGTCAAATCGAAAAGAATCATACCTGGGAACTAGTTCCTAGACCTGCAAACAAAAATGTAATAGGAGCTAAGTGGGTTTTCAGGAATAAACTGGATGATACAGGAAAAGTAACCAGAAATAAAGAAAGACTGTTCTGCAAAGGTTATGCATAGGTAGAAGGGATTGATTACAGTGAAACATTTGCCCCTGTTGCTAGAATGGAAGCAATAAGGTTGATCTTAGCATATGCCAGCTCCAAACAAATCAAAGTCTACCAAATGGATGTGAAGTCAGGTTTTCTGAATGGTGATTTGGAAGAGGAAGTCTACATGGAGCAGCCAGAAGGATTTCATGTACAGGATGCATAAAATTTTGTTTACAAATTGAGGAAAGCGTTATATGGATTAAAGCAAGCACCTAGGGCATGGTACTCCAGACTAGATAACTACTTGATGCAGCAAGGATTCAAGAAAGGTCACACAGATAGTAACCTATACATTAAAGAAGAGAATAACAGTCTGATTATTATAGAAGTTTATGTTGATGACATAATTTTTGGGAGTGACAATGATAGACTGAGCACAAAGTTTGCTGAAAGCATGCAATAGGAATTCGAAATGTCTATGCTAGGAGAAATGAAGTTCTTTCTTGGATTACAAATCAATCAATGTGACAGAGGTATCTCTATCTCTCAGACTAAATACATTAATGAAATGTTAAAGAAATTCAAAATGGAGGACTGTAAGCCAGTTGGTACACCTATGGTCACTAGATGTAAACTCAGTAAAGATGATGACTCTGGAGATGTAGACCAAACTATGTATAGATCAATGATTGGAAATCTACTCTATGCTACAGAAACTAGGCCAAACATTATGCATGTTGTTTGTCAGGTTGGAATATTTCAGGCTTCACCTAAGAATAGTCACTTGTTGGCTGTAAAGAGGATTTTCAGATACTTATAAGGAACAACAAATCATGGTTTATGGTATCCAAAAGATAACTCTCTAGACTTCTATGCTTTTACTGATGCTGACTCGGCTGGATGTGTTGATGACATGAAAAGTACCAGTGGCGTTGCCTTCTTTCTTGGAGGTTGTTTGGTAAGCTAGTCCAGTAAGAAACAATCATCTGTTTCATTATCTATAGCTGAAGCAGAGTATATAGCAGTAGCAGGATGTTGCACCCAGATTCTTTGGATGAAGCAGATGTTGAAGGATATGCACATACAGAATGATGATCCCATTCCCATTTTCTATGATAATACAAGTGCAATAAGCATTTCAAAGAACCCAGTGATGCATTCAAAGACTAAACACATACCCATGAAATATCATTTTCTGAGAGAGAAGGTGTTGTCCAAAGTTATTAAGCTTGAATATGTTGGAACAAAAGACCAGATTGCTAATATTTTCACTAAGCCATTGCCCAAATCTCAGTTTCAAATGCTTCAAGGTCAGCTGGGGGTTTGTCCACTATGAATATATTCTCATTCACATTACAGGTTGCCAAGCTCTTTATGGCTCTGATTTCTTGTTGGCATATGGTTACAACTTCTGCTTTCTTGCTGTCTGGACACATTCTGTATAGATTGAAACAGTGACAGGGGGAGTCATGATCACAGGGGGAGCAGTATTTCTAGTCTTTGCCATGGATGTCAAAGGGGGAGAAAGTTTTCAAAGTTTTCCATCATGTCAAAGGGGGAGTTTGTTGGCCAAGATGTTGTCATTCTGTCAAAATTTACAGCATAGGTATATTATACAGCATATTATACAGGAATCTTTGTACAGTAAAGCACACACAGTAGCAACCAAGGAGCTCCAATACTTACATAAATTAGAACGTACAGATTTTCCCACATCAGAGACATCCACGTACAGATTTTCCACATCGGAGCTACCCATCGAGAACTCCACATCGAAGCTTTACAAGGTTAATCGTTGGCATGATAGTGGAATCAGGAGCGACAACGGCAGAGTCATAAAGGATAAGTCAGTTCGCAATGGCAGAAAATGAAAGAATAATATGATCCGATTCCAAACAAACAAATCAGCCGATTAAGCCAATGCGTCGGAGAAAAATAACGAAGCCAAAACTGATTATCTATCCGCAACGGTGGACAAGCGACCTGCATTAGCGGTGGAGCGCGTTTCACTTTAGGTGGCTAATTGATTTGCGAGCCGCAATGGCGGAAGAGAAAGAAGTTATGGACAGGCGACCGGAGGGCGGGAAAACTCTCAATCGGAAGTCGGCAGGATTTACACTTCGAAGGCTTAACCACTTTGGGAGCCGCAATGGCGGAGTCGTGAAGAATAAATCAATCTACAACGATGGGTTTAAAATGAATGGACGACCGAAAAAGATAAAGCTTTCCGCAGCCGCAATGGTGGAAGCTGGAAGGATAATGATTGGTTTCATCTGCAACGCTGGAAGGATAGTGACTTTTTCATCCACAACGGCAGAAGACTGAAAGACTACGGGATCCGCGATAGGTCTATAGGCATTGGAAACTTTATGAGTTGGATGGTTAACACATTATGCAGCCACAACGGCAGAAGACGGAAGACTACGGGCTCCGCGGTAGGTCTATTGGCGTCGGAAACATTATGAGTTGGATGGTTAGCCATTATGGAGCTGCAACGGCGGAGATTGAAAGAACAAAATGTTTCGACACGAAACCAAATATTAAGCCAACTAAGGAAAATGTATCAGAAAAGAATATCGAGACTGAAGCCGATTATCTTTCCGCAACGGCGGGAGGATAAGCAGATAAACCTCCGATTTAAACATTTAAAACCCCAGCCTGGCATGGCATTGGAAATAAGTGGTGTGGAATGGCCTCATAGAGCAGAGAATGACTATTCGTGGAATGCAGAGAGTCAAGAAACCTGGGCATTCGAAGGACTTAAAGTTTTTGTCAGTTAGAGACTTTTGAGAATCTATGATATTTGTGGAATGTGAATTGTTTTGTACAGATCAGCATTCGAGACCGGTTAATTGTTTCTAATTTACAATTAGATGGAAAATGAAGAGTCTGTAACCATTTCTGTAATGAATGGAGAGAATGGGAATCGACTGGAATATGTAAATATATATTGTAGCAAGCAGATGAGAAATGGTGCGCTGTTCAGTAAGGTAATTTCGAATATAAGAGATTGAGCACATTGCAGAAAAGCATTGAAGAGCTGGATATGATGATAGTTGCAGAGTATGAAGAGTGCAGATGAGAAAGAATATAAGAATGATACAGTGACAGTCTCGGTGAGTTCTGTATGTGCTTAGTCTTGATGATAAACAGAGAAAAATGTATAGAGATAGAATTATAACATCTGTTGTGAATATCTGCAATGCTGTCTAATTCAGAATCGTAATGTAAATGTTGTTTTATAAATCCTAGTCATAGACAGTAAGGGGTTGTAAGGGTTTGATTCATTCTGTAATTCAAAAGAGTTCTCCGAGGTGTTGTAGCATCCTTCGGGTTGTTTCCAGAAAATAGAAACAAGTTGGTGCTTGTATAATTGGAAGTTGGAGCTTCCAGAGGTAGTAGCCTTGTCTGGGTTGAAGCTCAGGCAAAATAAAAGAATGTAAAGAGGAGTTGGAGCTTACCTTTCATTCTTAAGAAGAAGAGTATTTACTGTTTCCTCATGAAAACATTGTGTCTTGTGTTCATTGATGTGATTGAACGTTGACTGTTATTTAATTTGCTGCTATATGTTGAATGGTTTAAACATATGTCCATAATAAATCTGAAACATCCTTTAAAAAGATGCACTTTGGTAAGTAACTGATTCACCCCCCCCTCTCAGTTACTTTAATCTGTCCAACATTTGTTTCCACAAACAAAGTTAAGTTAGGACTTTATAATTAACAAGTGCGACTATGTAGAAAGGACGAAGCATTTAAATCCTGTGACGACACATAAGCAACAAAAGTATAAACATAAGACTAAGCAGTAAAACAATAGTACAACATCATAAGTAAAATACATTAAACATAATGACTGAAAGTAAAAGATAGAATGTAATAACAGCTTACAAATAAACAGTGGTACATGAACTATACAATATAGTTCCACAAGTGAATATTGTTCTCTCTAGGTAGTTTTTACTAGCCTATCATTTTTTTTTCCATTTTTTGGGGATATTACAATATTTCCCACTAACTACAAGTTATTCAAAAATAAGGTACTTCCAAGTTATAGTGTCTTTCATCTCCCAAACTAAGCATTTATGGAAAAACTTCCTCTAGCAAAAGTTGTTCATTTTGGTGAATAGGTAAAATTTTGATTTCACTACTTTTATGGTCTCAGCATCTAGAATCACTTTTACCTGATTCCAATTTTTTCGAAAAATGTTCCCAAAAAAATAGTGAGCTCCACTAGATTACATGGTTAATTGACCAAGTCTATAACAGAAACACCAATTAGTATATCCACTTCTCCTTTCTATTATTTACCTAATGCTTCAAGTAAAGGTGGGTAGGATGAGATTTTAGCATTTTTCTTTGGGTTGGTGCATCAATGTTAAGATCCTACCAAACTTATTCTCAACACCCCAAAACCATCAAACTCTCTCTTAAAAATTTTACCTTTCCCACACCATGGGTACTATTGTCTCATGTCGCCCCTTACAATCCCTGTTCATTTGTTGGTGTAATTAGTGTTCAAGATAATGCATGGATTCTTTCAATATAATCTACGAGGAATTGATAAGGAATAGGGGTACATATGGGGAGGCACAATCTCTCTTTTAAACTTTTAGTTAGTGTAGGTCATATTAGTTGTATTTTTTATCATTTCATTTCCAACCTTTGAGTTGTGTACACATTAGTTTGTTATATTTCGTTGGCCAATTAGTTTTAATTGGATGCAATGTAAACATATTAGAAGGCCTTTTGTAACATTATAAGAATGCATTTTGTTCAAGTGAATAATAAATCGATCTCTTCCATATTTTCTATTGGTGTCTTGTCTTTCCTATTATTATGGTTGTTTCTATCTTTGTTCATGGTTTTCTTCCATGAGTCTCTTTGAGCCTTAGAAGAATAGAGGTGTAAACCATTGATATATTTGTTTACATGATTCAATTTATTCGTGCAATAATTATATCCAAACAAAATAATTAAATAATAAAAATAAATATTATTATAACAAACCCTTGATTTTTTGCATAATTGAGATTTTATAAAACGTCAATCACTTTCATTTACATACTTGCAAAACTATTAAATAACATGTTGAAAAATTCAACACTAAAACATATTAATGCATTGTATTCATTTGTATGAAATGATGTGTTTAAATTATTGTTATGCATTGTTTTGTTTCAATAATTGATATGTTCTAATGCATTTGAATGATCATTATCCATCAGCATGCAAAAAATTATAGAACACATTGGTGCATGATACATGTAAGGAGGCATAAGTGCTAATAATTGTGATAGGTGCATCAGTGCTCCTAACTACAACATTAGCACCATTCCCCTCAACAATATTGCTACCCTTGTCATTACTATTACCATTCAATATTAGCAAGGCTTCACAATGTTCAAGGATATATATGCACCAATTCTTTAATCATATATATAGAGAAATTACAATTTCAAAAAAATAATACAAATTGGTCCATATTAAATTCTTGCACCCCTATGCACCTTACTATTTTAGTGCACTAGGAAAAATGTCTCTTAAATCCTGTGGTTGCCCAAAATTTTTAAATTTAATGATGTTAATATATCGCTCAATCTCAATGTTTGCTTTATAAATTATTTGTAGCTTAACATCTTCTATTGGAAATGACTCTCGTGCTTCTATATTAATAATTCTTTTCTATGATGCTGGATCAAACCATTTTCATTGTGCTTACTATTATCATCGATGTAATGTTCAATATTTTTGAAAACAAGATTCTGATGATGACATACATGTATAGCATCTTCTCTTACACCCCAGTGTAATGTCAAATCAAGAGAATGTTGAATAAAGAGCACAACTTGGAGAGGAAGCATACTAAGAATGGTTGAATCAACCAACTATTCAATTTCCATTGTATCCATAATCACCAATTATGAATACCTACAGTAATCATAGTTCTTCACATGTTGGCAATGGAGGAAATGAAGTAGAGTTTTGTATGGATGAGTTATTAGGACAAACTAGTATCATGGATTCAATGTTGTTACATAAATTCTAAGAAAATGAGATGGGCAATGATGCTCATATCACTGAAGCATTCTTTGTAAGTCTTAAATCAACTTCCAATACCCCTCTCTTAGGACACGATTGGTCAAATTATACACAGTTGTGGACAACATTGCTACTATAAAACTTAAAATAAATGTATCGCATGTTATATGTGTGTTTCTAGGCACTTTTGAGGTAACTCGCCATCAAATACCTTATATTTTAAGTAACCTTGTCACAGAATGAACATTAAAAATGGTCGATTTTATAAATGTCAAATGACATGGTACATTTATATTTCCCACTAACTGCAAGTTATTCAAAAATAGTGCACTTCAAAGTGATAATGTATTTCCGAGTAGTCGTGAAGACGAAAAGTAAATGTTTAAAATGTTGGGTGTTGAATACATATCCCTAGTCCAATGCTCTAGTCAATTTCTATAATTTTTCTAGAATTGACTAATTTTAACTTTTGCATCTTCTTGAGGCTTGTTTATTTTCCAAAAGTTGTCATCTCCCAAACTAAGTATTTCGAGAAAAACTTCCTCTAACAAAAGTTGTTCATTTTCGTGAGTAGGTAAAAGGTCAAGTTCATAATTTTTGTGGTCTCGGCATCGAGGGTCACTTTTACCTGCTCCTATTTTTTCCAAAAAAGTTCCCAAAAAATATTGAGCTCCATGACATTACATGGTTGATTGACCAAGTCTATAATGAAAACTCCAATTAGTGGTGGCTTTAGTGGAACCACTTCTCCCTCCTATGGTTTTACCCAATGCTTCAAGCAAAGATGCGTAGGATGAGTTTTTAGAATTTTTTTTGGTTGGTGCATCACCCTTAAGATACTACCAAATTTATTCCTGACACCCCAAACCCATCAAAATATCTCTTGAAATTTTTACCTTGCACACACTGTGGGTACTATTGTCTCATGTCACACCTTACAATCCCTCTTAATTTCTTGGTGTATTTAGTGTTCAAGAGAAATGCATTGATGCTTTCAATCTAAACTATGAGGAACTAATAAGGAATAGGGGTACATATGGAGAGGCACAACGTTTCTTGGCAACTTTTACTTAGTGTTGGTGATATTAATTGTATTTTTTATCATTTCCTTTTCATCCTTTGAGCTGTGTACATATTAGTTTGTTATCTTACTTGCAAACCTATTAAATAGCATGCTGGAAAATTCAATACTAAAATATATAATGCATCGTATTCATTTGTATGAAATGATGTGTTTCAATTATTGTTATGCATTGTTGTGTTTCAATAGTTGATATGTTCTAATGCATTTGAACGATCATTATCCATCGATATGCACAAAATTATAGAATGCATTGGTGCATGATACATGTAAGGTGACATAAGTGCTAATAATTGTGATATAGGTATGTCGGTGCTCATAACTACAACATTAGCACCATTCTCCTTGACAATATTGTTACCATTGGAATTACTATTACTCTTATTGTTATCAGGGATTCAGAATGTTCAAGGATATATATGAAGCAATTTTTTAATCATATTTAGAGAAATTACGGTTTCAAATATATCATACAAATTGGTGCATATTAAATTCTTGCACCCCTATGCACCTTACTATTTTAGTGCACTAGGAAAAATGTCTCTTAAATCTTTTGATTGTATCTCTTAAACGTCTTCTATCATTAGAAAATATTATTTCGATAGTTTTTCTCAATCTTATAACACTAGAAATGTCCACTAATCATGTGTTCTTCTTCTAGTGGATCGAAACCAAGACAATGGTGTGCAGGTAATAGAAGTGAACATTCATCGTGAAAATCAAAAAGTATCTGAAGGAGTGTCTTGAACCCACCACATGAATGGCATGCCTAATATTGTAGAGAGAGATGTGCCAAATAATTCTACCAAAACATGATACACAAATAATCCTAAAATGTCTAACTACAAAAAAAAATGTGCCAAATAAGGTACACATGTACAAGTAATGGATTTAAATCTCATGATCATTGTACTAAAGAAATGAAAAGAACAATAAAATAAGTGTAAAATATGAGTTCCCACAATAGTTTTATTAGATAGTCTCCAAAAGATGAGAATGATAATGTTGAAGGCCGAGAGTGATCCGACAAAAAATTAAAACTTATCAATATCAACAAGTGTGCTCCAAGAAGAAATCCATGCTAACATGCACATCCACATCAAAGTATTTCATGGAAAAGAAATAAAAATGAAAACTGTTGGAATTGAAGAGGATCACACACAAATGCAACAAATGGAAAAAGGGTTAATGATCAATATAAGAACATTAAAGAAGGAAGTAATCAAATTGAAGTTGAGAGTAATCGAGTGAAAAGTTGTCACAAATCAACAAGAGCTCTTCAATCAAAGGGGAAAAAATGACTCATCAAAATTTTTTGATATATGAGAATACATAATTGTCAATGAATGTCAAATACTCAACCCACCATCACCAAAGGTGGTGGTCTAGCCACTCACTAGAAATAATATTGTCATATTCAGAACCATACTCAAAGAGCAAATGCAAATGCAAAGGCTAGGACTTCCTGAAAAAACCTTTTCCAAGGGAAAAAATCTTCCTCCCTGAAGAAAATAAAAATAAAAAAGGAAGGCAAATTGTAGCATGCAGCCATTGATTGGAAATCCAACATAGTTCTCTTTGGAACAACCTTGGAATAATAAAAAACAAATTGTATTTGTAATATATATGGCCAAAAATTCATACATACCTCTTATATATTAGAATAAATCGAAGAAAAAATGCTCTTTTTGCTTTTTATTTTAGACATAAAACACATAACCAAAGGTTACATAAAAGGGGATTATGCCAAATACATAAAACATTAGAAAAAAATGAATTCTTTATATCTCCTCTACTACATGGATCAAATTTACCATTTTATAATCCGTGATATTTCGATCTAAAAGGCATCAAAGCAAAATCCATATTGTCTTTTGGTGTGCAATTCCAAAGAGGTCTTTCATGAAACCTTAGATGCTTTGTGCAAGAAAAGAAAAAAAAGTTTACACCTATAGATAATTCATAAGAGATTAAGAGAATGTTGCTTGAGTTCAACATTATGGATATAAAAAAAAAAGGTTTATAATGTTATCATACATATTTCATATACATAAGGATGTCAACAACATTTGTGCATAAACCATCAAGGACTTTTGTTGGTCTTATGAATAATTCACTAGTCATTAAGGGTGAAGATAGTATTCTATTTTGTTGACCCCAACTAAGATCTTCCAATAGAAAGTGTGAAGTTAATCTACCTTAATATCCCCAACTAGTGAGAAAGGTATTCTTAATTGGCTCCCAACCAACTAATTCTACGATGTCAATCTATGGGTTTTTAGACTCAACTACCTCAAGTTGTGCTTTGTTAGCTCTCACACTATAGTATAAATGCTAGGTCTTCCTTATTGGATCCAAACCAACACTAGTTGTAGAGTTAAGATACGTCATGTTAGTTCATTTGTTGCTTAGAAAGTGTTTGATTATTGTTGTGTGTGAGCAGATAATGAGCTAAGCACACTATTTGGTTCTTATCTCACTTTACATATATTTTGTCACTTGGATTAGAAAGTCACACTTATTGTTGGTGCATAATTATTTAGACACTACTTAATTATTTGTGCACATATAATAAATAAATAAAGTAAAATGCAAATATTTATAATTATCAATAAATGTTGGAGCTATCCAAATAACAAAGTTATTTTGATCTAACTATCCATTGCAAGATATAAATTTTAGGTACAAATTTTATTCGAGTTATCCAAATAACAAAGTTATCTTGATCTAACTATTCATTGCAAATTAATTAAAGAATATTGTAAGCATGGCTTAGTGAACTAAAATTAAACGAACGTATTATGTGCAAGCATGTTCTCTAAAAAAACATAAAGAACTTGGATCCTCATTGCCAAAAAAGAGTTGGTTCATAAATAATTGAGGCTTATCACATATATCTTCTGTCATTTTGTGTTTGTTGTTATGTTACGATGTTTTCACTGTGTGTAATTACAAACATGGTATTAAAGCGGATAATGACAATACTTTAATTATGTGTAATTACAAACATGCTATTAAAGTGGATAATGAGAATACTTTAATTACTGGACGAGGTGGGCATATATCTTACGTCATTTTATTTTAATTACTCAATAAAGTGGATATTGAGAATACTTTAATTACTGAACGAGGTGGGCATATATCTTACGTCATTTTACTTTATTTACTGAACAAGGTAGGCATATATCTTGAACAAGGTAAGCATATATCTTGTGTCATTTTTTGTTTGTTGTTATGTTATGATGCTTAGACCATGTGTAATTACAAGCATGCTATTAGAGTGGATAATGAGAATACTTTAATTTACACATTTTTTTGTTTTTTTAATAGATTTGAATATATTCTGGAATAGAGGCGACTATATTTAAAATGATTAACTTTTTTAATCTCAAACAAACAATATATAAATATAAAATCGTTATAGTGAATATTTAAAAAGATAGTGTTTTGACATATATGTTAAAAAAGTTGAATCTTTAAAAGATAGTGTTTTGACATATATGTTAAAAAAGTTGAATCTTTAATTTTCTATTTTAGTTTTTTGCTTAATTTTATTAAATGTTAATAAGTTGTATTTAGCTTTATGCTAATTTGAAAACAAATAAATAACCTAAAATTCACTGAACATAAATCACTGTATATATAGTTAAGTCTGAATTCTTTGAACATTCAATTTTGAAAGTCTCATTTCTTTGAAATATTATACAGGAATTTTAATTTTGATGCAAACTGTTGCTGATAGAAAGTCTCATTTCTTTGAAATATCATACACGAATTTTAATTTTGATGCAAATTATTGCTGATAGTTTGCATTTGAAGAGTATAACTGTACATTTACAGTTATGTAAATGTACCATATGATCTTGAGGTTGTGTGGTATAACCATGACCAATATTTTTATACCATAATATGCACCTTTCCATTGATTTCAATCTGGTTGTTGGGTTTGATTTCAATCTGGTTGTTGGCGACTGCATTTTTTTGTTTGCACCGCTTCGTTCCAAAAAGCATAAGCCTGAATCCTAATTGGTGCCAACGAAATTTACTGTTGGTGATAATTCTGCATATTAGCTTAATCATAACCATAATATGCACCATTTCATTGTTGTTGGATTTGAACCCACCCTCCAGGATGCATTTGTTTGTTTGCAGGACTTCTTTCGCAAGAAATGCTAATTGGTTGGCGACCAAGAACTCTACCCTGTAACATTTGCAGTGCTCGCTCTGCAGATGCCCGCTCGCTAAACTGGACAAATCCACAACGCTTGCCCAGTGGTATCGAGACACACACAATCTCACCCAACTGACCAAATGCATGCATCATCATTTCTTCTGTAACAGTCGAGTCTAAGCCGCCAACAAATAGAATTGTATTACTTGGATCGTTTTCTTATGTTGCTGACAGGTTCTAGTTGCATAGGTCTGGAAGAACACGGCATTCCATTCATCACTATCATAGCCCGAGCTTTTTCATTCTCATCGCCGAAGCTTACAAACCCATATCCCTTTGAACGACCTGTAGTCCTATCTATAATAACCCTAGCTCCTTTCACAGAATGGTATCTAGCTCCGAAGGTCTCTTGCAACAAGTTATCTGTGACATCAGATGCCAAATTTCCCACGAATATAGTATAATCCTGACCCTTTTCTCCACTGCCAAACGCTACCGGCCAATTTAGCCTGTAACGTTGTTCAGCTTTGGCCATCCTTAGACCATTGTAATTTTGGAGAGCCATCTTGGCTGCTGCATGGCTCACAAACTCTAGAAAGCCATAACCCTCTGACTCTCCGGTCTGCATGTTGCGAATAATGTTAACAGTAAGAATATTTTTTGTAGGAGAAAAACAGTTATGCAGGTAAGTGTCGTCCATCCAATTCTGCAAGTCTCCGATCCAAAGGGTCCTCTTGTCAACTTGTTCCGGGTTTTGCTGCAGGATAAGCTGGGGTTGGGATTGCCTGGGCCTAAACCCATCTTGAGGAAGCGGCTGCATCATCATCCACTGTTGGTGTTTCTGCTGTGGTTGCATCATTATCCACTGTTGTTGTTGCATCTGCTGTGGCTGGGAATCCATCGTGGGTGCGACTACGGAAGTTGGCTGCATCAGATTAATTATTGAAAACAGAAACAACCCTAACCGTAAAGGAAAACCGTCAAAATACAGTAAAACCCCTTCGATTACTGGATAACCCTCAAAATAATGAGAGCGAACCCTACGAATATAGGAAAATCCTCAAAATACGAGAGAGCGACCTCACGATAAGCCAAAAGGAAATGAGTGATTATATATATTGGTCTTCACTCATTCCGTGTGTATGCTAGTTACATGCCCACTTTGGATTTACACATAGGGTCGGGCAATAAAGATAGATATGGGCTTATACAATATATGTTTTTTTTATAAAGATTATAGGTTCAAATTATGAGTAGACTTTAACAAATACATGGCTATGAAGAGGGGTTTATTTTCCAACAAATAAGGTAGTCTTAGACCTCAAATTGGAATCTGTTTGGGTGTGACCTTAAAAATAGATTATTATTAATTCAAAAGGGGTCCTTTTTCCCACAAACAAGGGGTAGTAGTCACTCAATTGACCACAAGTAAGTGCCTTAGAATGAAAACAAATTGTTACATCTTTTTTTAACCATCGCTTAAGTGAAGCTTATTGTGCCCACAGGCGCTCTACAACCCACTATGGAGAGATGTTGTAATCCTAACAAAATAATAAAAATTAAAATTTTTAATTATCCTCCAAATCAAATGTAACAACCAAATATGGGGAAGATGTTGTAATGTTCATACTTAACAAAACAATAAAAAATAAAAAAATAAAGAATTATAGAAAAAAAAAATAATCTCGGAGAAAAACAACCCAATATGGAGTTGTTGTAATGTTCCTACCTAACAAAATAATAAAATATAAAAATGTAATTATCCTCCAAAAAATGTTGGCCTTGCACATGTTTTTCAAACCATGTACAATGCCTCCTAAACAACCCATGGTTTTATTGTGCATGGTTTAGGAGGGCCTTGCAAATGGTTTTAAAACCATGTGCAAGACGTCCTAAACAACCCATCGTTTTATTGTACATAATTTAGGAGGGTCTTGCAAATGGTTTTAAAACCATGTGCATGGACTTCCTAAACAAACCATCGTTTTAAAAGCATCTATTAAAACTATGAATTTAAAACAATTTTCAATCCTAGATCAATAGATTCGATCCATTTCCACCCTTGATGGAACCTAGGATTTTGATCTATGCTAGTTTAATCAAGATCTGCATTTAAGCATAAGGACCGCCCTTGATGGAACCTAGGATTTTGATCTACGCTAGTTTAATCAAGATCTGCATTTAAGCATAACGACCATGAAATGAATCTTGGGTGTACACTTGTTACAAGTGTGTTAATCTTGTTGATCTTCTCAATGAAACCCAAAAGATCAAATAATATCTAAAAGCCTATCCACCTAATTAATTAAAAAAATTCATGTCCTCTCATGAAAAACGAGTAAAACCAACATAGATTCATTTAAAACTAGGATGCACCAAGCATCAAAAGAGGTTGGATCCCTCTCTTTTATATATTGTGTTTAAAATGGATCTATTTTGATTTATATCAATATAGAACAACTCAACAATATATTAAGTGATCATGGGTTCTTTCCATTTGTTTGCCTAGAGAACAATATATTAAGAACAATTCTTATTTCAATAAAATCAACTTCGAGGTGATCTAAATCTAGACATTTTCTCACCTACATAAGGCTTTATAAGTTTCATTTTGATTTTTTTATTAATACATATATATATTTTCTTATATATATATATATATATATATATATATATATATATATATATATAT
>LPNX010804417.1:700563-745906 GCA_001517045.1 Pseudotsuga menziesii
CAACTACTAAACTCCTAACACGCCCCTTCTTCACCATATTATCAAACTCCTAAGGATCCCCCCCCTCCTCTCTCCCTCTCTCTGTCTCTCTCACACACACACACAAATACACATACCTATGTCACCCCTTACCACTAACACCCCCTAACCTATAACCTGCAACACCTAGACACCCCTAGACACATCCACATGTCCCATCTACAAGTCTCCCCTTACCACTAACACCCCCATCCCTTATATCACTCCCAAACCAATCCAACTACGTCTATCCCCCAAGCCCCTATTACATCCCCTCTACAACACCTAGACACCTCCACATTAATATAACCCCCCCCCCACTCCTAACACACCCATTCTACTCTCTCTCTCTCTCTCACAAACACACACATCCACTAACACCCCTAACCTATCTCTCTCTCTCTCTCTCTCTCACACACACACACACATCCCTATGTCTGCCCTTACCACTAACACCCACTAACCTATCTCTTTCACACACATACACATTCCTTGAGTTTTAAAACAATATAGTTAGGTTGAAGAGAGGGGGGGGGGTGTTACAGCGTTAAGACTTATGGAGTGCTTGTTAATTTCCCCTAAACATTGAATGATCCTTTAGCCATGGAACTACCTTCTTAAATTCTCCTAAATGCTATCCCAGCAAAACGCGCACTCGTTTTATGTGGTTAAAGCATGGTCCTTTTTTGTTAACAATAATAAGTGCATTTTGTCTCAATATAAACCACAACAATCCCTCTCTGAGAAACACTCTATCATATTCCATGCAGATTTCACAGTCCGCACGCAATTTCATGTTGCAGAAAGTGTGTTCATTCTCTTCTTCACCATATTATCACACAAAATTTTGTTTTTGATATCAAGCATCTCCATCACAAGTGTCTAAGTATTGCTTGGAGCATGGTATACATTGAGGACCATGAAATAAAGAATTAATTTAGCAAGAAAGAAACAAAGCTTGGGGAATCTCCCATTGAGGAGCACCATAAAGCATCTCCACCATTGTTTTTCTTGCAATAGAGGAGCTAGAAAAGGAAACATTAACTTGGTCATTGTTGTGGAGTATGTAGACACAATTGATCAAGAAAGAAACCAAGCTTGGGGAATCTCCCATTGAGGATCACCAGAGAGCATCGCTACCATTGTTTTTCTTGCAATTGAGGAGCTAGCAAAGGAAACATTCTTCCCAATCTTCCCCCTAACTTGAGAATCTAGACATAATTGAGCAAGAAAGAAACCAAATTTGGGGAGTTTCCCATTGAAGAGTGCTATTGACCATCTCCACCTTCGTTTTATTGCAATTGAGGAGCTAGCAAAGGAAACCTTCCTCCCAACCTTCCCCTTAATTTGAGTATCTAAACACAATTGAGCAAGAAAGAAACCAAGCTTGGATAATATCCCATTGAGGAGCACCATATATCATTGATCATTGTGGTGATAGGAAACTCATGCAATCGAGCAAGAAAATAAGCAAGGAAGAGGATACCCAATGAAATCCTTGAAGAAATTAGAGAAAATAAAAGAAATGACATGACCAATCGAAGACGCTCTATGCGAACTCAACCAATTATGGTTGTTGAGGATGCCACATTTCTTCCTAACAATCCACATCAAGAAAGACAAAAGAATTCACTTGAGGTTCATTCGGTCTGCATATCAGTAGAAGAACGAGCAATGCATGACACTGATCAAGGAGTAAAACGTAGGTGCACATCAAGGCCACCTGAAACCTTTGAATATTTAATTGGATGTGGTTACACAAGTGACGAATTTAGAGAAACATTGAATGTAAAACGTATGCTTGAAGAAGACAATGTTGTTCAGACAACCCATGAGGATTTTCAATTGCCACCATCTGACCAATAGCAAGAGATAAAGGGACATGAAGCTCATGTTCAAATGCCAAACTGACTTGGTGATATGGTACAGGGTGCATTTCCAACCTCCCTACCTCCATTAGCAACTTCATGCCAAGAACTCCAAAACGTATATAGATCGATGAAAGTCCCATTGGTTCACTTGAAGGTACGCTGTCTAAACCTAGCATTACATATCAATCTCAACAAATACTTGTCAACTATTTTGATTCTAAACGTGATGGAGATAAATGTAGATTATTTATAGGATTGTTAAAATCTAGGTCTATGATAGTTGTTAGGGAAAAATTAAGGATAAAGATGATAAACAGTTCTAAACCAAGTTCTCATGTTGTCATACGTTTAGTAGATGCATTTAGTACTATTGGAAAGAAATCACGTTCAAAGGATCGTAATGCAGCTCGTCGTGTGTTGTCACAATAAATTGTGAACAAAAGCACCAAGGGCCTTCGACTTCTTAAGACTACATTCAAACTTGTAGGATTGGATATCAAAGCACTCCATAGGTATTGTTCTAGAAGAGAACAACTTGACTCTGGTGAAACAAATGTGTGGTCCGTCATTGGCAGGTATCCACACTCCGATATTAAGCTCATTGATGTGGCAAAGGGATTGGTTCAGGAGTTTTGGCATTACAATAGTAGACCTTCATTCAACCAAAAATATGTACTAAAATTGAGAAGGGGTTCAAGGGATCATGAGCCCCACATTAAACATTTTCCTAACATGACACAAACAAAATTATATGAGATATTTAGGAATGAACATAACGAATTTAAATTGGGCCAAATATCCTTCGAGAAATGCAAACCATGGTATGTTAAAATAAACACAACTCGTAACACATGTTTGTTTCGATATCACATTGAGTATGGTTATTATTATGACACATATATACATATATTGTGTGTATTGCATAACACTCTTGTGAAGGAATGGTAAATTACATTGCCACCGACATCATCTAGAGACTTTATCCATAGCATTTTGTGTAGAAGGACAAAAGGTTTCACATTTTATGAAAGGCCTTGTGTAGATGGGACATGCCCAAGGTGTGGTGGAATGGAATTTCGGACAAATGCATACATGTCACCGATGAGCATGAACCTGGGAGAAAAAATAACATGTTGTAATATACTTACCACTTCTTGGGACATATCTCCCCCATGGGAGGGACCGCTGCCAACAATTTCTTTCCCCTCTTCAGATCCAGATAGCATCTACAAGTTTAAAAATTATAAATATTAGCAATATAAAGGAGTTTATAGTAAGAAATTTAAATAATTCGAACAATATTGAGTCATTAACCATGTACTTACATTCTTCGGGTAATCATAAATTCCACCTAGGAGTACTTCACTGAGATCAATTTCTCCAGCATCTGGTTCTAAATGGGGTTCCTGCAACTTCAAAAATTGTAAATATTAGACAATTTAACAAATTAATCAAGACTAACACATGCATTAATAAAATGATATGTATTAACAAAATGACACAAGTTGACATATTACCTTGGTGTTGGTTATTAGGGCCTCGTATACAACCACACCAGGTGCATTACCACCCCTTGAGAGGCATCAATATCCTACAAGATTAAAAATTACATATATTACGAATATTTTAATATGTGTACAATATAAAAAAAATAAAAAATTGAACAACAATCAATTTTTAACAATGTCCTTACCTAACCACCAATCATCGTATAGGTACCATGTGTTGGTCCAGGACCATAACATGATTGAACGCACGTTGTGCACACGTGTGTCTCGCTCTGGGGAACATTGGATGGTAGTATATCCCCACCAATAGATGGTCCTCTACCACTAGAAGCTGGTGGTTGTACCCCACCCTAGGAAGAGGGCCTTGCCTGGTCAATATGTTTGGTGTGTCGAGAAACCATCTCAGCTGTAATAAGAAATTCCTCCTTTGTGTGGGCAACCATATCATGTACAGGAGGGGTGTCTGGCCTTGGTAGTTGGGCATAGGATGGAGGTATCTATTGATTGGAATATTTAGTCCTAGAAGTCGGTTGATTTTCGGGCATCCCCCTACCAATGCCCTAGAACCCCAACATGTCAAAATAGTTGACATGTTTCCCCATCACAAACTCTACATACAAATTCTGAAGGAAGTACAACGATACTTCCCTATTGTTGTGCGAGGGGATGTCGAAAACCATCTACCATCTTTCCATCCAATTTTCTCTAATGGGTGGAAAGATGCACCACTAAATCAAAATATGTGGCCTGGTTCTCTCTGGAATGTCATCCATCCCAGGAACTCTAAACAATGTATATATGGGCTCTTTGGTTATTTTTAGCTTCTTTATATCATTGTAGCTCAAACCATCAGCATATTCTCGTCTTTTTATTTCCGTGTAGGATGTGATTCTATATAAAGATTCATTCGATCTAGCGATCATATCAACTATTGTCAGCAATGAGGCTGACAAGGAGCAGTAGAGCTCATCTCCAACCCTCTAGGCATAACCAATCTCTCTAAGATGCCCAATAACCCTCAATATCTAGGCATTGTGGTCCACATTATCCACTGCAATCACAAATACAAATCAAATATAATTAGAAAAATAAACACATGATATAATGACATATCAAAGAAATGAAAACTGTAAAAGTAATGTACGACCATAACATAAACTAAATATATTATTTAAATTTTAAAATTGATCTTGAATTTTACAGTAACTATCCTAGATCCAAATCCTAGGATGTATCAAGCGCCGAGAGGGATCAAATATATCGAGGTGTAAACCTCTTCTTACGTATTGTACTCATTGACATATCAACTTTGGTGTGTCCTATATATAGCCATTGATTTGATTCAAACCAAAAGACGCATATTTTTATTATTAATATTTAATATTATTTATGGCTAACATATAATATTTATTATTATTTTTTTATTTTGTTAGAAATGAACATTACAACATCTCCCCGTACATGGTTTTAAAACCATATTCAAGGCCCTCCTAAAACCATGGGTTGTTTAGGAGGCCTTGCACATGGTCTTAAAACCATTTTCAAGGCCTTCCTAAACCATATACAATAAAACTATGGGTTTTTTAGGATCACGGGGGATTCACCTTAATCTTGAACAATATCTTATCACACTCATTCATAAAGGGGGGTTTTAATTGTGAAAAATAAGGTCAATATATTGTAGGTATTGGTGGGCGGGGAATAGGGCATGGGGGGTTTATATGTATTGGGGGTATAAAAGGGGTTTCTATTAAAAATAAGGAATATATCATAAAAATAAGTTTTTTTAATTGGAAATATGTATTGGGAGGGGGGCTGAACAAAAGGATTTTTGTAAGTAATGATCAATATCTAGCGAAATTAGGGGTATTCTTTAATATCCCATGAACGAAGGCGCTATGAAATGGTTTCACTAAGTGAATGAACCATGCTTAGGATGCCTTGAACATGGTTTTAAAACCATGTGCACGGCCCTCCTAAACCATGTACAATAAAACCATGGGTTGTTTTGAAGGTCTTGCACATTGTTTTAAAACCATGTGCAGGGCCAACAATTTTTTGTGGATAATTCAATTTTTTATTTTTTATTATTTTGTTAAGTAGGAACATTAGAACATCCCCCCCATATTGTGTTTTTTCTCACCTACATTTTTTTTTGCTAATAATTAAATTTTTTATTTTTTATTGTTTTTTTAGGTAGGAACATTACAACACCTCCTCCATATTAGGTTGTTTTTCTGCCCGACATTTATTTTGGTGAATAATTAAAAAAAAATATTTATTACTTTTTACTTAATTTATTTATAGCTGGCATTTACAAGACCAACATTGCATAATGTTACAAGATCTCCCCCATACATGGCTATAGAGCGTGTCTCGGGGCAACAAGTAAACATTTAACATTTTTTCATTTTAAATTTATGTTCTAAATTAAAGTATTAATTCCAATTTCCATATGCATGTGTACATAAAATGTCCTATGTGCATCTCTTGATTGTGAAGCTCCTATAGCCTATTTTAAGGCTTGGATTATGAAGTTTCATCGAAATTATGAGGTGCTGACTAATGCCCTTGCAGGACCAACTCCCAGATTGCGAGTAGAGGCAAGGGATAGACCCTAGAAGAGTTGACATAATGTGCTGTTGATTAATAAAATCCTAGTATAGGCAAGGATTTTCTTAGATATGCAATTATTTGTTGTAGTGTGATGTTTTTTGGACTCCAAAGTTCATTTAGCATATCTTTTTTTATATGTAATTTGGGCCATATATGGATTCCACCTGATGTTATTTTAGTTGTATGCACTCTTTCTATATACCAATGAGAGACTAAACACATAATTGTTTATAGTGGCTTTTATGGTTGCAAGGTTTCCACTGGATTCTATCATGTATGATAGTATGTGATTGGCATGTAGTCAAACACATCAACCTCTATATGTATCTTGATGTTTGTAGAGCGTATTGTTAAACTTCAATGTCTTGACCTTAACCAAAAATTACCCTTTAGTCATTTGTTAAGCATGGGAAGCTTCAATACCTTATGTTAACACTTGGATTAGGAAGTTTCATCAAAACTATAAGGTGTTTATTGATGTTCTTGGACTACCAACTTCTATATTTCAGATAGAGGCAAGGGATTTACCATGTCTGTTTATGTATTTTAGGGAAGATATGAATTCTAATTGAATTTTGTTTTAGTTGTATGCAAGTTTGCAATATAATTGACAAAATTTGCATATTTGTTAATTTTGGTGATTTGTTTTTTATGAGTTAATTGGGGTTTTGGTTTCCATTGGCCATGTAAATTCCTTTATGGGAATATAAATTAAAATATTTTGGTTTAATTTCAAATTAGGGGAAAAAAATAATGAATATATGGAAAACAACATGAGGGGATTTGAATAAAATACATCACAAAGAAGATATTGAATCCAAGGTGGAGTTTGTTTCCTTTCTCTCACCCAAACGTGTTCTCCCTAACCCGTTTAGGTCCGTCCAATCTCCAATCAGTGCGATGTTGTGGTGAAAATGATGGTCTCAACCTATTTTCACCATAAAACAGGTTTTAAGAAACTGGAGCACATTTTTTTAAGGTAAAAGGGGAGCGCAATTTGGCTTGCTAAAATGGGGGTGCGTTTTCGTGTACTATCCTAATTGGCATACATGTTGGTAGCATTGGGACTAGGCTTGGCAGGGTCAGGATTGCTTGGGATGATTTCTATTTTATGGATCATGAGTGATTGAATTCATTCTACCATTGCATCTAAAAGGTCCCTCAACTTTGTGCACTCACTCTTAAATCACTTGGGGTAGATCCCATACCACTAGATATGCTTAAATGTGCAAAATGGTTGAATTGCAATGGTGAAGGAGGCCTTATTGGCATGTCCATCTCTAAAGATCTGAAATTTCATTTTAAACAATTCATAAAATACAAGAATCGTGGTCCAATACTATGCAACACTTTGGGAAAACTAATCTAATTCATTGTCATTAGATGGGAAATCGTCTCGTCACTCTTTAGTGGGTAGAATTCCCCAAAATTGAAGATGACATTACTAAATTCAAACTCTTATTGATTCAACTTAGTTATTTTGGAACCACTTAACCCATGATCAATAAATCATAGCTATTATTTACAATATATTATATCCTTTGATATTGATTTCTCTACATTTTATTCCACTAGAGATGTATTACTTAGAGATTATCAGATCGCTTCTTTTCAATTTTTTTGGGACATTTAACAGGTGGGAAATACAAGCTCTTGCACATGGGCATACTTAATATAGATCAAACATAAAGATTTCTTTGGTCACAACAACAAAGGAACAAAACCCTCCAGTAATCATCCCAAAGGACCCACATTTCCCATGACAACCAAGACTCCTACAATGACGACTCTGCCATAGTCCCACAAGGGACCCAAGTCAAAAGTGAATCCACCAAAGACTTATTCTTTTTCTAGAAAATTTGGACATCTTAGTACATATTGTTGAACGAAGATGTAAATGTTGTAAGAAACAATCAAGAAGCACAATAATAAAATTAATTCTTCCTCCTCATATTCTTCAACTAAACTTCACGATCCTTTTGCAATGGCATGTCAACATAATAACCAATGGAATTTAGACTCAAGGACCCCTTATAATATGGCCAATAAAAGAAATTTATGTTCTCTTATCAATGATTATGCATCCATATGTATTTTTGTTAGTGATAGTTCTCCTTTACAAGTTATAGGATTAAGAACAATACATCTCATGAATAGGAAAATCAACAATGTCCTATATGTTCCTTGTCTCTTAGCCAAGTTTCTTTTAATTTTTCAAATTACTCATTTAGGTGATGGAAAAGCCAATGATTTTTAGCCTTATGATTTTCTAATATGATATATAAAGGATTCTATTCATGCAATAGATTTAGGACATGTTGATGACACTTGTACAAATTTGACAACTTTGAACCCTCATCATTTTCCACCATCTTCATTTCTCGCATTGATGACTTGAGAAAACTTTGACATGATTTATTTTGTTATTTGAATTACCGTGTCTACTTATAGAAACCCTTAATTTTTGAAATGGTGCATGGAATGCCCCTTGTTTTATGCAATAATGGTGTGGGTCATGTTTGTGCCATGGGAAAGCATCACAAAGATCCATTTCCATGTGGTCAATCATGGTGAGCATAAGCATCATTAAAATTGGTTCACGGTGACATAAGTGAGGAATTGCCCATTGTGTTTTTTCCAATTGCACAATATATTCTCACTTTAAGTGATGATCACAATCAATGCACATGGGTTTATTCCATTAAAATAAAATTCAAGGTTTGTTTTCTTAAAAGTAATTGTTGAAAATTAGTTTCAACATCTTATCAAGAGGAGTTGCATTGTTAATGGTGGATAAAATGTCAATAAACACTTCAATCATTTTTCCTCACACATGGCACTCAAATGCAACATATTGTGCTCTAAAATCAATATCATAATGATGTAGTTGAACATAAAAATTGAACACAAATGGATAACTACATGGTTCACTAAAACCTTTTGCTCCACAATTTTGGGCTGAAGCAATCATGTTAATTATGTGTTAAATCATGATTATAGGAATAAATGAATGTAATTCTAGAAGAATATTGGTCTAATATAAACATGATGTAAGTTATTTCAAAGTGTTTACCTATAAAACACGTGCTCACATTCTTGATCGAAAGTATAAAGAAATGCAACCTAAAAGTGAACTAAGTATCTTTGTTGGCTATTATGAAGAGGCTAAAGCCTATAGGTTATATGTACCTCTCACTTTAAAGGTTATCTTTCAAGGAGATGTTCCTTTTCATGAAAACTTCTTGGAATGCACACCTACATATTATTTTCTACTTTTAACTTCTTCTACTACTTCTGTAGTCCTTATATCCTTGTTTATGGTGATCCTTCTTCATCAGATGATGAGCATGCACTTAAGGCTCTAACTTTTCCTTGTTAGATTTTTATCATTTAAGCAATTTTATCTTAGGATATTATCTGAGAGAATTAAATCCACAGCAATAATCACAAGAGACAAGAGACACAAATAATTTTCCTAAGGAAAACCATAATGGAGAAAAACCCACAACTTCCTTAAAGATAGAATGAGCAACAATAGCAGCAGTAAAACCCAAATACATAAAGATGATCTCCGACAGTTGATCTCTCTCTCACTTGTCTGAGCACTTTATCTCTCACTCATGCGCCCCAGTTGAGTGAGTGTGTGTGTGTGTAGAAATGAGGATAGCCTCACTTCTATTTTTATTCTTCCATTCACTTTATTTCCACTCCAACAAGTCGGCCTCACTTAACAATTACTTACCAGGGTCATATTCTCTAGGAGATTCTAATAACCCTAGTGTCCCACAACTATAGGGACTTTACCCTCCGATCAATAAGGAGGGTTAACCTTAACTCAATTGTGGGGACTATTTCCCTGATTTACAGCGGAGGGTTAACCTCATTGACTTTACATGACTTTATTATATTAATGACTCTCCTGATAGGAACATCGAGGTAGAATGAAATACAAATGATTCTTCCGATAGGAACATTGGGGTACAATATAATATATACAAGTAAATACATTTCGAAGTTACAAATACATCAACACTCCCTCTTAACTAGGAAGGTATTCTCTTGAAACAATTCATCAGCACAAGTCTTCATCTCTGTATCAAGTAGATGGATCATCATCAAAGTTGGATCATCACTGGATCAACATCAAGTCTGGATCATCATCACTAGATCATCATCAAAGCTAGATCATCATCACTAGATCATCATCATTACTACTTCCGCTATCTCGATCAACTGATGATATCTCTCAATTCTTCTCATCATAGGAATTTCTACAGAGCCAACCATTTTTAATGTTTGTTGTATGCCTAGACTCCACATAGGTCTTCATCAACAGATCCATCCCTTTTTCATGCTAGATTTAATTCCTTACCTTGCAAGGAATTTCCCTACATATCCAGTCCTTTTTCATACTAGATGGAGCACCTTGCCTCTCGCAAGGATTTACCCTACAGAGCCAGTCCTTTTTCATACTCGATGCAACACCTTGCCTCTCGCAAGGATTTCGCCTGCAGAGCTAGTACTTTTTTGTACTGGATGCAACACCTTGCCTCTCACAAGGATTTCCCCTATAGAGCCAGTCCTTTTTCATACTGGATGCAAAACCTTGCCTCTTGCAAGGATTTACCCTACAAAGCCAGTCATTTTTCATACTAGATGTAGCACCTTGCCTCTCGCAAGTATTTCCCCGACAGGGCCAATCCATTTTCATACTAGATGTAGCACCTTGCCTCTATAAGGATTTCCACTACAGAGCCAACCCTTTTTCATGCTGGATGCTGTACTCAACACTTACATCGGGCCATGGGAGGAACCAATCCTACCACCATGTCAGAAAGGAAAAGCACTTATATCTGACCATGGGAGGCCCCACCTACCACCATGTCAGAAAGGACTAGCACTTACATCTGACCATGGAAGGAACACATCCTACCACCATGTCAAAAAGGCTCAGTGCTTACATCTGACCATGGGAGGCCTGGCCTACCACCATGTCAGAACGAATCATGGACTCATCACTTCCCCTTGGAGGGAACCTTGATCTAGAGAACACCAAGATTCTCCCTAAAGTACTCAAACTTCACTCTATCCATTTATAACATAGAATCACATTAGGTATGATTATGTCCAAGGATAACCTGTGATATTCGTGAGGAGCGATTACATCCGAGGACAACCTAAATGACTGTTTACGTCTGAGCAACCTACGAGCTCACCAATATTTTATGCTTAGACAAAATTTCTAAGAGGTTATTCTAGAACTCCCTTTTCCAAGAGATGTTGATTTGGATCACACACTGGAGCTTCACTGCTCCTCTTTGCATCATAAAAAAATGCAAGTGGCAACATATTTTTCCTTAGATGTACTCAGCGCCATACAAGACTCCTTCCTGTTAAACCAAGAGATCACACTTGATCCCATACTGAAGAAGCACATCGAAGTGCTCTTCTTGTCAATGGCACTGCCTTCCCAATCTGAATCCAGATAACCCTCCAGGTTAATATTCTGATTTGACTCATACTTAATCCCATAGTCAACTGTACTCTTCAGGTACCTCAGAATATGATTTCTAGCAATTAGGTGAACATGTCTTGATGTGTTCACAACAAAGTAAATATCTGGTCTCATATTTGTCAGGTACATCAATGAACAAATCATCTGACGATACATCGTGGCATCAACCAACTCTGATGAAGCACACTAGATAGCTTTGGGTTCGATTCCATATGTGTGGTCATGGCATTGCAGTCCATCATCCTAAACCTCTTCAGGATATCTACTACATACTTCCCTTTTCCCATGGATATTCCATCCACATTCTTCCACACCTCAATTCCTAGAAAGTAGTGCATCATCCCCAAGTCCTTCATCTCAAACTCAGCGGCAAGTCTTCATATTGAAAATTTAAAGAGTTCCTATTTTCTTTCAGGAACAAGTCATCGACATATAACATGAGCATCACTGGTCTTATACCTTCAACCTTCAATCAAAGGTTGGAATCCACTTTAACCTCATTAAATCCTAGAGCCATCAGTAAGCTATCCATCTTGTCATACCATGTTGAACCTCGGGATCTTCTGCAATCACTCCCTCTGAAGCGAAGAATCATTATCCCTCTGCCTTTCATACTCTATGAAATGAAACATTATGTATTGGAGTGACAATTAGCTTCCTATACTACTAATATTCTATGTATCCATCTAGGATCACTCGATACCAAGATCCTCTATCTTGAACCTTTTCAAAAGTTCTTCTCACACCCATCTGTGAGCTTGTCATCCTCTATAGGATTTCATCTTCAAACTTGTAGCAAAGGTTAAGATATTCATCACTTTAGGTGATCTTCAAGCTCCTGATGTATGTATTATCCCATGGGTGTCTTCTGAGCTCATACAAGGCCTTCTTTCATTTGCATACATGATTCTGCCTATCATGTGTCTTAACTTCTAGTGGCTGCAAATGTCTCTTCGTTGTCTATGCCTTCTTTCTATTAGAATACTCGTGCTACAAATATTTCCTTGTATCCGCGATGTTTCCATATATTGCATGATGGAACTTGCAGATACTACATCCTAGACATCATTCTTCTTGAACTGGTACTCTCCTTCCCTTTCTTCTTGGCTACTTCTTCATAGCTGGAAGGCTCTACATAAATGATGTCGCTCAATAGTGTCACATAACTGGAGTGTCTCTGAGGCATCTTTGTTTCTTTGAAAGTATCGTCTTAATATTCTTCATCTTGGATTCTTTCTTGAACTATCGTCACTTGTTCTTCGGAACAAGTCTCATCCTTCTTTTCTTGTAGGTGATTGTACGTGATCTTTCCTACAATTCAAATGCATTTGTATGGTTATAAACATTTCATAAGGAATATTCACAATGAAAAATTATGATGCATAAAGATGTAATCATGCAACTATTTTAGCCAGTTAAACATTCATCCATATCTCATGGAAAATTTTCTAGATGACTTCCATCTCTACCAAGGCATCATTGAGATTGCACACTAATCCAATATGTCAGCAAAGAGGTTTCATTCTAGATAAGTAGCAATGGAGAGTTGTATAGTACCATGAGCTACTTACCCATCACATGCATATTAGTAGTATACTGTCATTAATGAAAACATTCTATCATGCATAATACATAAACTAAATATAAACAAATGCATAACAAAACAATATCATGAAATGACAATTGAATACTTATGTTTTTTTGTTTCGTGGGTAGACTCCTTCTTCGAGCTTCATCATATTCTTCATTCATAACATCATAATTTCTTATCCAAATTCTTAAAATGGATAAAAGGTTCTTCAAGAATTTAGTTCTTCATATTCCTCATCGCTTGAGGTATCTTCTTTGAATCGTGAAATATTGATCTTCAGTTGCTCCCATCCTCTTTTCTCTTATTATGAGATGAGATTCTTCTTGTGTGTGCTCTTCCTAGAGTCTACTGAAAGTAATCACTTCCTTCTGGCACACATTCCTTGAATGAATGAATCCCATGATCCTGGGAAGCCATTCACAACTTCTTCATCCACTGCTTCAAGTTGTTCTTTGATTTGATAGACCCATGTAAAGTATGATTGTATGGTCACTGCATTTTGGATCTTCACATTCTTCAACTAGTTTATCGAATTCATCTTTAGATTTATGTTCTTCGCTTCAACTAGCTTGGTCAAGTAATGAAAACATTCTTCAGGTGTCTTTAGGGAAGACACTTGTGGTATAAGGTGATCCTTGATTGAATCAACAATGATCTTCTTGGTTTTGACCAAGTTCTTCTTGTATAAGGCCTTAGCCTCATCTCCCTCTATAACTAGAACCTCTCCACTTATGTAGGCCTCTAATTCATTTCCTTCAAGAACCAGGGAGATCCTATACTTCCATTCTTGGAAGTTTTCAGCTTCACCAATCTTGTTATCAAGTTGGTATGATAGGTCATTTTGAAATGAGAGCCTCAAATGTAAATATCAAAAGATTAGATCTTACCAATTTGAGGTGTTCATTTTGGTTCCAGATCTCACTGATCTAGGGTTTGTCAGAGAAACACTAATTTTCAAAAATTGGAATATTTTAGATATTATTCGATAGAAATATAGACCTATTCAAGACGAGCTGTCCAATCTACTCCTTTTATGAAAATATTGGAGGGAAGCTCTCAGAACAGGAAGGCCTAGTTTATGAATTTCTTCAGCAGAAATTCCTGACACTGTTTATGTGGTATCTCTGAACATACTACTCCTCTGTGTCTGAAATTTAGCACTGAGGTAATGTCATCTGTACTCTTTCCAACACCATAGGTTTTACAAGAATTGGGCTCACCAATTTGGAATTATGATAGTTTTCTCAAGGTTACTTATTTCAGGATTGATCATCATAGCGAACTTGTGCGGACTGCCACATGAACCTATTTCATCATCAGGTCTGAAAATTTTACCACAAAAATTAAAGTCCATTCCCTATCTGGAACATCTTGCAAAATTTTATTTGGATATTTGTATCCCAAGATATAGAAATTGCTCATGATTATATTAAAAAGGATCACGTTTATCCACAGAATGAAAACTATGAATTTAGATACAATTACGATAACAAACACAAGGAAGAGATGCCCAAATGGGGAAGAGTTTAATTCAGAATCAAACTCAGAAAACGAAGGCGCTCAAAAAGCTCCTGTTCTGTTCCTAGAGACTGCAATTGCAGGAAAAACTCGTAATTACAATACATATATGGATCGATTAACTCGTGAGGCCAACCTGGCCGAAGTCCCTATCAATATTCATAAAATTCCCAACAAAAAGCAATGCGCAGTCGCAGTCTGTGGATTAAAATTAAGTGCCAGTAACATGAATCCTCCATATTCAACATTTACACAACTAAATCCTTAAATGCCACATCGGCATACATAATCATGGCTAGAAGTTCTGGGTAAATTGGTGCAGTCTGAGATGGGGCATGTTTTTTTGTTTTGTTTTAAGTATTATAAGATAGGATCTAATAGATCCATAACCATTTAAAAAAAAAACAACACAGAGATGGGTTATGATAGATCGAATCCATGGATACTATTTGTATAAATATTCATAAAATGTTTTGGGTAAACAACACGAAAAATATTTGGACAGAGTTTGAAAACATTTGGGGAAAAATGCAGACAGGGGTGACACTTGTAGAGATCAGGATCTAGATATGATTATAATGCAAACCAAATCTGTAATTAAAAACACAGACAGGGGTTACACTTGCAGAGATCGGGATCTAGATATGATTATAATGCAAACAATGAATGATTCCCCAATCCATGATGACAGAAATGAAGACATGGGTTACACTTTGCATAAATTGCGATCTATATGTAATTATAATGAAAACATTGAATGCTTAACCACAAAAAATTCAATAGAACAGACAAATTTTGATTTTCGAAATCAACTATACCATAGTTTTGAATTTGATTAGACATGGGACAATAGTATACCTTGCAGTGAAAACATATGCAGACATTGGATCTGAAAAGTAATATCAACAAATCTGGAAAAGGAATTGTATGCAGGGAATCATATGAAGACTCAGACTAGTTGTAGATCTATCAACGTTTTTTTTTTTTTGGAAAACACCAACGCAGGCTTTGATTATCAGATCTAATTTTAAAGTATTTATTTGTGAAATCAACCTGGATTCAGATTAGTCACAGATCTATAAATGTTCTAAGAAGCCATCAAAGCAGGATTTGATTATCAGATCTAATTTAAAAGTATTTACATATACTATAGATCCCCAAAAATAACAACACATACTAGAATTTCACGCATACCAGATATTGAATGACAGCATATCTTACAAATGCAAGCATGGAAATCATATCCATGGGTTTAATATCGATTGTAACCATTAAGCGTATTTTATACAGATCAAAAGCATAGATAGTAAAACGTAAATAGGGATTGGATCTGGAATTTATAAATTAAAACAATACTATGCGCAATTTATTATGTAGAACTTAAAGATACTTACTTGAAAATGATGTTGAAAATAACAACTTGGAGATTCAACTCCTCCCAACCATAGGAGGCAGCAACTCAATTGTTTGCTCTGCTCCACCCTCGAGCTGGATCACCAACCATGCACTAGAATAGCAAGACACTTCCTCGTGGCACTCAATCTCCAGTCCATAACAAGTTCTCACGATGGACTTATAAAATAGAAAAACACTCAACAATCATTTTTCCCATGCACAACACAGCGTCCCGTGCTATTCTAGTGCACTCATAGAAATAGCTTTGCCTAGGTCTTATGCCATCCCAATAAAATCTCCAATCAGATCCCTAAATCCCTATGATTCAGGATCTTGTCTGGTTTTTGAGCTTTGGATTGGATTTGATTGGTATCAATCACTCTTAGCTTGCTTACACATGTTCATTGGTGCCATGGTTGGTGTCCCATCATGTAGTTGAGTTCTCCAAGTGTCATTTTCTTTATTAATAAATAAATAAAATGTTTGTTTGTGCAAATGTTATTTCAATCTTTGAGTTTTATAACTCCTTACATAATAAAAATAATAATTTTTCAAAACATGAAAAATAAAAATAATGTCATGGGGGTATTACATTTCTCCTACCCTTATTTTGAGCACCGTCCTCGGTGTTCTTTTTATTCTGAGCTCCCTTACTCATTCTGGAACATGGAGGGATATGCTTCCCGCATTTTATCCTCCATTTCACATGCTGCCTCTTCAGGGATGAAGTGATTCCATTGCACTTTTATTTGAACGATGGCTCGATTCCAGAGCATACATTCCTTCCTGTCTAGAATGTGGAAAGGTTCACTCTGGAACTCGCCCTCGGGTTCTACCTGAATCACATCCCATTCAATTATATGAGTAGCATCATGTATATATATTTTTAACAATGAAACATGAAATACATCGTGCACTTTTATATTAGGTGGAAGTGCCAGCTGATAGGCTATTGGCCCTATCTTAGCTAACACTTCAAAAGGTCCACAATACCTTGGTGCCATCTTGGAACATATTCCCAAACTCAAAGAGCTCTTCTTTGACCTTACCTTTAGATATACATGATCCCCAACATTGAACTCTCTTGGAGTTAGTTTTAAATCTGCATAACGTTTTTGCCGATCCTGGGAAACTTTTAAGTTTTATTGTACCTCTTTCACCATTTGTTCCATTTCTTTTCATATGTCTAGTCCTAGAACAATTCTGTCAGCAGGGTTATCCCAAGACATAGGAGTGCGGCATTTCTGGCCATACAAAACTTCAAGTGGAATCATTTTCAAAGAAGCTTGATATTTATTATTATAAGCAAATTCTACCAAATGCAAATACTCTTCCCATTTACTTGGTTTATCCATTACGTACATTCGCAACATATCTTCTAACACTTGATTAGTTATTTCAGTTTGTCCATCTGTTTGAGGATGATAAGCAGTGCTAAAATTTAGTTGTGTATCTAGACCTTTAAACAAGGATTTCCAAAAGTTACTAGTAAATTTCACATCTCTATCAGAAATTACAACCTTTGGAATACCATGCAGCCGAAATATTTCTTTCATAAAAATATTAGCTATATTAATGGATTTGAAAGTATACTTTACAGGTATGAAGTGAGCAGCTTTACTTAACTTATCCACAACTACCATTATTGAGTCATGTTGCTTATTTTTTTTAGGTAATCCGGTTATAAAATCTATGCTTATTATCTCCTATTTCCACTCTAGAATAGGTAAGGGTTGTAGTAGCCCATCAGGATGTTGATGTTCATTTTTTACTTGTTGACATTCAATACACCTAGCTAGGTAGTTTGCAGCATCATTCTTCATGTTAGGCCAATAATATCTTTTTCTTAACTTAGTTATCATCTTTTGGTAACCCGGATGTCTGGAATATGGTTTCTTATGTAGTTCATTAAGAATTAGTTGTTTTACTTCTTCAGCATCTGGTATGTATAATCGGTTTTTATAGACTAACAAGTCTTCTGAGCTTATAGAATAGACTGAATAACTTCCCTTATCATCTGTTTCCAATTGTTCTTTAATCTTTAAGTACTCTTCATCATTGTTAGTTGCTTCTTTTATTAAATCTTGGAGATTTGTTTTATAACTACTGAAGGCAGTTGAACAAAGCGGAATGGCATTTCTACTCAGGGAATCCACCACCTTATTCTCTTTTCCTTTTATGTGTTTAATTTCAAAATCATACTCGCTCAAAAATGCTAGCCACCTTGCTTGGCGAGCATTCAAATTTTGTTGATCAAATAAATATTTTAAGCTTATATTATCCGACATTAAGGTAAATTTTCTTCCTATTAAGTAATGTCTCCACATATTTAAAGCATGTATTATAGCATCTAACTCCAAGTCATGTGTTGCATAATTTCGTTCATGTATTTTAGGTTTTCTCTATTCGTAACTTATTACATAATCCTCTTGTAATAACACACCACCTAATTCTTCTAAGCATGCATCTGTACATACAACAAAGTCCTTGTAAGGATCTGCAATCCTTAGAATAGGTGTGGTGGTTAATAAGTGCTTAAGTTTTTCAAAGCTTTCTTGACATTTATTAGACCATATGAATTTAGTTCCTTTCTTTTGAAGTGAGGTTAGTGGATAAGCAATTCTGGAGAACCACTCAATGAACCTACGATAGTAACCTATGATTCCCATAAAGGATCGAATCCCGGTTACATCCTTAGGAACTGGCCAATCATTGATTGCCTTGATTTTATCTCGGTCCACCGAAATACCTTCCTTAGTTATTACATGACCTAGGTACTGAATTTTATCTTGAAGGAATTCACACTTTCTAAACTTTGCATAAATTTTATGTTCTCTTAAGGTTTGCAAGACCAGTTTTAAATGTTCTTTATGCTCTTCTTCATTTTTTGAGTATATTAATATATCGTCAATAAATATTATTTCAAACTTATCGAGATATTTGTGAAGAACACTGTTCATTAAACACATGAACGTGGATGGGGCATTGGTCAAGCCAAATGGTACGACCAATAACTCGTAATGCCTGTACCTTGTTCTGAATGTAGTTTTATGGACATCCTTGTCCTTAATTCTTACTTGATGGTATCCAGACCTTAAGTCAATTTTAGAGAATACCGCCACTCCCCGTACTTGGTCAAACAAGTCGTCAATGCGGGGGAGAGGGTATCTCTTCTTAATTGTCATTTTATTTAATTGTATGTAATTGACACATAGCCTCAATGTGCAATCCTTATTTTTAACAAACAAGACAGGTGCTCCCCATGGAGACACACTTGGTCTAATATATTCTTTTTCTATTAATTCCTGTAATTGCAAATTTAATTCTACCAATTCAGGTGTGTTCATTCGATAAGGGGCCTTCGAGGAAGGTACTGCTCCAGGTACCAATTCAATGGTAAAGTCAATATCTCTCCTCGGAGGTAGTCTCAGTATCTCTTCTGGGAAGAAATCTTTAAAATCGTTTAAAAAGAAAAGATCCTCTAAATTAGGCTTTGTTTCTTTAACATTAGTTTCGGTGATGTGTACAACAAAAACCCTACATCCTTTTCTAGCACACTTTTTCAATAGCAAGGTAGAAATTTTTCTAGTAAGAATCTTCTTTGGAATTCCTCTAACCATTTTACTTTCACCATTTTCATCAATACAATCAAAAGTTTTCTGAAAACAATTTAGCACCACTTTATGTTTTTCTAGCCAATCCATGCCAATCAGTACATCGTAAGATCCTAATGGTAAAACATTCAAATTGACTTTTGTAATCAAATATTGCATATGAACTTCACAACTAGAAATAAAACTGGTTACTTTTCTTTTTGTTCCAGTGGCTAACTACACTAACCATGATTTTTCAAAATCATACTTTCTCATTTTACACAAATCTACTAACTTAGGAGATATATAACTTAGGGTAAAACTAGAATCAATTAATATAGAAATAGGTTTGTCAAGGATCTTACCTTCTACCTCAATCATGGAGGGCTGAAAATCCGCTTGATGATTGTCCAGCGTTGCGCTAATCTGCGGTATGTTCCAAGCAACTTCCCCCACTGTAGCTTCTCCTTGAACTGTATGAATATTTCGATTATCCTTTTTATGAGGACAATCTCGATAGAAATGACTACCCCCACAACCCCAACACTGCAAGGGTTCCCTTTTTATTTCTTCACTCTTTTTATTAAAAGTAGTATCTTTATACTCGGCGGTTCTCATAGGTTGTTTTTATTCTGTTCTTAGTGTTGGTTGTTTTTCCTTGAAGGTATTTTTCTGGAAACTTTTATGTTTATTATTAAAAGGTTTGAACTCTCTTTTTTTAAAACCGTTTCCATCTTTTCTCTTGAAACTAAAAGAATTTTCACTTTTACTCTTGGATTGGTCATACGTTAATTTGGCCTTCCTCATTGCTTCATACAAGGTTTTTGGTTCATCAAACTCTAGTTTGTCTTTATAAAAGTTAGGCAAGCAACCTAGAAACCTTTGTATTTTAGGTTTTTCTTCATTTAAGTAAGGAACTTATCTTAAAAGGGGTAATAATTTAGTACAAAATTCATGCATGGACATGGATCCTAATCTTAGCTCATAGAACTCCTTAGCTTTCCCTTCGTAGTAATGTTTTGAGAGGTATTCTTTTTTAAATTCCTTTTTAAACCAGTTCCAACTTACTTTCCTATCATTTATTCGTTTTGCTCTTTTTAAGTCTTGCCACCAAATCTCAGCCTTTTCGACGAGATTGAAGATGGCCATTTTTCCCTTCATGGAGTTGGAATAATTGTACATAGTGAAGTACTTCTTCATCCTGAAGAGCCAAGCCTCAGCTTCTTCTCCATTTTTGACTTCACCGTCAAAGGTAGGAGGCTTTAACTTTTTGAATTCTCTTGTTAGCTCATCTTTATATTTTCTTTTCTTCTTATGTCTACTCTCAGAACTCTCACTAGAATACTCTGATTCACTAGATAAATGGCTTCCGTCAGAGTAAGGACAGTCAGAGGATGAGTTTTCTTGTCTACATTTCTTTTTTTTCTTTTCATTAGTTATCTCATGCAGTTTAAAAAGTAGGGCTTCATTTAAGTCTTCTTGGGTTTTTAGAACCCTTTCATGTTCAGTCTTAAATTTCATAATTTCTTCTTGTAAGTCTCTCACTGTTTGTAGAATTTCAAAATTAACAAAGTTGTTATTAGGGGGATCCTCATTATCAAGTTCAACCCGAGCAGGTGGGGTAGGGGAGCATCTTCCAGCCATATCTTCCTGCATATTTTGGTAAGACAGTTTTATGCTATGCAAATAATAAGAACAAAGATTTACACATTTGTTAGTGTTCGGGAGAGAGAAAAAATAAATAAAATGTGTATGGACACCATAGGGCCAAGTGTAGTAACTTGGGCTCTCATACCACAATGTAACGTACCCAAAATACATACCCATAATATAAAGCATAATCATCATCATCTACACTGATAATAAGCATAATATACAAATCCCACAGAGAGTACGCGTTGAATGAAAACTTAGTATCTAACACATTTCTTTTCTTTTTTTTTTAACTCAATTTCATAGTACCAATGCACTAAAATTATAAATATGCACTATAACAAAATCCATACAATTCGTTGCATGAAATATATATATCTATATATATTTAATGTAATGTTAACATTGGTAATAAAAATATTAGTACTACACTTTACCATGAAGTTCACAAACAAAAAAAAATAAAAAATAAAAGAACATCTATAAATTACATCCTTCAAAAGCTTTTCCATGTAATACTTCCATATAACCCACCCAAAATATACAAATATTCTTACATTATTCTCATAAATGTTTACTAACAAGGAAAGGGTATCAGTAAATTTTTATGAACATGCAATTTACGATACCTACGCAAAAAGATGATACTATTATCTAAACCCTTTTTATATGAACACATAAATATAGTATTTTAAAGCATTCTTCCCTGATTTAATTGAAACAAATTCTCAATACTTATCATGGATGGTAAAATGTACACAGGGAGTGGAATCTTTTTCATTGAACACGTTACTACATTTGTGAGCAATGAAATCATATATGAAATATGAAAATCGAGCAACATAAGTTCGATGGATTAAGCAACGATATCGTAAGTAGAGGTTTTGACTCGGTGGTGAAATATATTTCTACAATCCGATTGTGAATAATAATTATGGTCAATCGTATTCATTGTGAAATAGAAAAACAATTATTGCAGATAGGAGATCAACACACTGCCAAGGTCAGATTGCGCTTACTTAGTGAAGATGGTATTCAATATGCATATGCAATCGCTCATGATTATATTAAAAAGGATCACGTTTATCCATGGAATGAAAACTATGAATTTAGATACAATTACGATAAAAAACACAAGGAAGAGATGCCCAAATGGGGAAGAGTTTAATTCAGAATCAAACTCAGAAAATGAAGGCGCTCAAAAGCTCCTGTTCTGTTCCTAGAGACTGCAATTGCAGGAAAAACTTGTAATTACAATACATATATGAATCCATTAACTCTTGAGGCTGACCTGGTCGAAGTCTCTATCAATATTCATAAAATTCCCAACGAAAAGCAACGCGCAGTCGCAGTCTATGGATTAAAATTAAGTGCCAGTAACATGAATCCTCCATATTCAACATTTTCACAACTAAATCCTTCAATGCCACATGAGCATACATAATCATGGCTGGAAGTTCTGGGTAAATTGGTGCAGACTGAGATGGGGCATGGTTTTTTTGTTTTGTTTTAAGTATTATAATATAGCATCTAATAAATCCATAACCATTTTAAAAAAAACAACACAGAGCTGAGTTATGATAGATCAAATCCATGGATACCGTTTGTATAAATCTTCATAAAACATTTTGGGTAAATAGCGCAGAAAATATTTGGACAGAGTTTGAAAACATTTGGGGAAAAACGCAAACAAGGGTGACACTTGCAGAGATCATGATCTAGATATGATTATAATGCAAACTAGATCTGTAATTAAAAACGTAGATAGGGGTTACACTTGCAGAGATCAGGATCTAGATATGATTATAATGCAAACAATGAATGATTCCCCAATCCACAATGACAGAAATGAATACAGGGGTTACACTTTGCATAAATCACAATCTATATGTGATTATAATGCGAACATTGAATGCTTAACCACAAAAAATTCAATAGAACAGACGAATTTTGATTTCTGAAATCAACTATACCAGAGTTTTGAATTTGATTAGACATGGGACAATAGTATACCTTGCAGTGAAAACGTATGTAGACATTGGATCTAAAAAGTAATATGAACCAATCTGGAAATGGAATCGTATGCAGGGAATCATATGAAGACTCATACTAGTTGTAGATCTATCAACGTTTTTTTTTTGTTGGAAAACATCAACGCAGGCTTTGATTATTAGATCTAATTTTAAAGTATTTATTTGTGAAATCAACCCGGATTCAGATTAGTCACAGATCTATAAACGTTCTAAGAAACCATTAACGCAGGCTTTGATTATCAGATCTAATTTTAAAGTATTTACATATACTATAGATCCCCAAAAATAACAACACATACTAGAATTTCACGCATACCAGATATTGAATAAAAGCATATCTTACAAATGCAAGCATGGAAATCATATCCATGGGTTTAAGATCGATTGTAACCATTAAGCGTATTTTCTATGGATCAAAAGCATAGATAGTAAAATGTAAATAGGGATTGGATCTCGAATTTATAAATTAAAACAATACTCTGCGCAATTTATTCTGTAGAACATAAAGATACTTACTTGAAAATGATGTTGAAAATAACAACTTGGAGATTCAACTCCTCCCAACCATAGGAGGCAATAAATCAACTATTTGCTCTACTCCACCCCTGAGCCGGATCACCAACCATGCACCAAAATAGCAAGACACTTCCTCGCGGCACTCAATCTCGAGTTCGTAACAAGTTCTCATGATGGACTTATAAAATAGAAAAACGCTCAACAATCATTTTTCCCATGCACAACAGAGCGTCCCGTGCTATTCCAGTGCACTCATATAAATAGCTTTTCCCAGGTCTTATGCCATCCCAATCAAATCTCCAATCAGATCCCTAAATCCCTATGATTTAGGATCTTGTCTGGTTGTTGAGCTTTGGATTGGATTTGATTGGTATCAATCACTCTTAGCTTGCTTACACATGTTCATTGGTGCCATGGTTGGTGTCCCCTCATGTAGTTGAGTTCTCCAAGTGTCATTTTCTTTATCAATAAATAAATAAAATGTTTGTTTGTGCAAATGTTATTTCAGTATTTGAGTTTTATAACTCCTTACATAATAAAAATAATAATTTTTCAAAACATGAAAAATAAAAATAATGTCATGGGGGTATTACAATAAAATATTAATAATTACCCAAAGTAATTGAAAAGGGTTCTTGGTTTCTTGATTTCTTGATTTAACTGTCCTTTTGACTGAAAAGTCTGTCAATAAATACTCAAGCCAAGGAAACGCTTGGGGTTCTGATCTATAATTAGAGGATTCATTTTATGCTTGTTTGCTCTCAAGTAAATTCTTGAAGAGACATTTTCCTAGAATGAAAGAGGAGAATTGATATAGATCTGATACACCAAATAGGTGTTGATGTAATTGTAACTTCGGAATGTATTCACCTGTGTATCTTATGTCTTGTACCACGATGTTTATTCTAGGATGTGTCCGTAATGTAATTGAGTCATGTCATGCCTCGATGTTCCAAACGGGAGGATCTATAATGTAAACAAGTCATGTCAAGTCATTGTGGGTAACACTCCTATTGTCTAAGGGTTAAATTCCTTGTAGTTCCAGGGGACTAGGGTTATTAGACTCACCTAGTGAAGTCAGCCCTAGTTGGGCTTACTCAAGTCAGGAATTAGTATAAATAGAGAGTGAGCCTCTCTATTTATCACACACTCACTCACACTCAGTTGTAGAGCATAGCTGAGGAAGAAGAAGACACTAGGGCTAGGAAGAAATAGGTTGCTACTGTCGGGACATCATCTTACTATTTTGGGGTTTTACTTTTGGTGCTGATTCTATCTCTGAGGAAGTTGCGGGGTTTTCTCCATTTATGGTGTCCCCAAGGAAAAATACTGTGTTCATTGTTTCTTGTGTTTGATTGTTGTGCTTGTTATTCTCTCAGTTAAATATCCTAATAATGCTAGCTTAATGTTAAAAAGCTAACATGGTATCAGAGCTAACCTGAGAAGAAGACACTGTGTAGCTGCGAGAACTAGGTCTTCCTACTTTGTGGATCTTCCTCCATAAATTTTCAGCAAAATAAGGTTGGATTAACTCTCCTCCTTAGGGCACATCTTTTTGTCGAAGCATAATCCAATTCTGAGGTTTTTCAGTTTTGGACCCGACACTGCTACTAGAAATTAGGGCTTTCACAGAAGAGGAATTTTTTAGTGAGCCCAAACTTGGATTGATCTCCTCCCCAAAATTGAAGTTAGGGATGAAATTCAAAGCATTTCGTTGGACAGAACTCTGGAAAAGCAAAACCTTAATCTGCTCCTGAACCAGCACTGCAGGATTTCAACTCCAAATCCAGATCTGACATGTTGACCTAGTAAGATCTAAATCTTTTGTATTTCCATTTGAGGTTCTTAGTTAAGATGTCTCATAATACCAAGCTTTATGAAAAGCTTGAGGGAGTTGTAACTTCCGAGCCTAGAAGTATTGGATCTCCTTGGTACTAAAAGAAAATGAGTTGGACTCCTATATTAGTGAGGACGTTCCAGTTCGTAAGGGAGATGAGGCTAAGGCCTTACATAGGAAGAAGTTGGTTATGACAAAGAGGATTATTGCTGATTCAATCAAGGATCACCTCATACCACAGGTGTCCTCCCTAAAAACACTTAAATCTATGTTTGATGCCCTAACCAAATTGTTTGAAGGGAAGAACATAAAGAGGAAGATGACTTTGAGAAACCAGTTGAAGAATGTGAAGATCCAGAATGCAGAGACCATATAGTCTTACTTCACAAGGGTCTCCTAGATCAAAGAACAACTTGAAGCAGTAGATAAACAAGTGGAGAATGTAGACATTGTAATGACCATCTTGAATGGTCTCCCTAGGTCATGAGACTCCTTTATTCTAGGGATCTGTGCCAGAAATAAGTTAGTCAAGTTTAGCAGACTATGGGAAGAATGCTCTCAAGAAAAAGCTCAGATAGCAGCTCGAGAAGAAAAGATGGGAAGTGAAGATCAAGCTCTCATAGTACAATCCAAGAAATCTAGATCTAGCCACCACAGAAGTAAGTACTCTCATCAAAGGAATAACTCTAGAAAGCCTAGATATTTGTCTAAGTACATTTGCTATACATGTGATGAAAGAGGAACTTTTTGTAGAGACTGTCCTAAAAATAAAATTATCTCTCACAAGAAGAAGGGAAACAAGAGAAGACATCATGCTCATGTTGTAGAGGATGATGAACCTTCCACAAAGAGAAACATACAACTCAGTGATGATTCTTCAAGTGATGACGAATATGTTCTGATCTTTGCTCTCACCGGGACTATCACACATGGCAGCAATGATTTGCTTATAGAAAGTGGTGCTTCCAAGCACATGATAGGATTCAAGGAATCGTTAGTGAAACTATCTGAACATGAATCACCTCACAAGGTGAAACTCGGAGATGACTACCAATATCTAATAAAAGGTAGTGGGGAATCCTCATACAAGCTAGACTCTAGAAATTATATGACAATGAAGCAAGTATTGTTTGTATCAGGACTAAAGAAGAATCTCCTCTCTGTATCTGCATTAGATGCAAAAGGAATGAGGGTTGCATTCATAGATGGTTAAGTCATCATGTGGCCAAAAGGAAAGACCATTAATGATGTAGTAGTGATTGGGGAACAAGAAGGAGGATTATACAAATTGAAGGGACATCTAGAACAATCTTTGGTTCATGACTCAGTAGAACCAAATGACCTTTGGCATAGAATGCTTGCACATGTTCATTACATAGCACTACCACTTGCAAGCAAAGCTGTTGAAGGTTTCCCAGAAATGCAAACAAAACATGAAGGTGTATGCAAAGGATGTGAGAAAGGGAAGAACACAAAGAAGACATTTCCAAGTGGCGAAAGCAAGGCAAAAGGAATCTTGGAAATCATCCACTATGATTTATGAAGTTCAATGTCATCTAGTTCACTAAGCGGGTATGCATACTATGTTTCTTTTATTGATGATTTTTCTAGAAAGACAGGGATATACTTTATGAAGAACAAAGATGAAGTATTCAGTAAGTTCAAGGAATTCAAATCCTTTATCGATAACCACACTGAAAAGAAGATCAAGAACTTTTGATCAGATAATGGCAGAGAATTCACTTCGAATGAATTCAAAGAGCTATGTAAAGACTCAAGGATTAAGAGGGAGTTGTCCACTCCTTATAATCCACAACAGAATGGGATTGTAGAAAGGAAGAATAGAACTATAATGTATGCTGTAAGAGCAATAATTCATGATCAAGATATTCTTATGCATCTTTGGGTAGAAGTAGCCAAAACAGCGGTGTATGTACAGAACCATACTCCACACAGAGTACTTGAGAACAAGACTCCTGAAGAAGTCTTCTCTAGCAAGAAACCAGAATTCAGCCATCTCATAATATTTGGCTGTCCTGTGTACATACATATTCCGAAAGAAAAGGGGATGAAGTTAGATCCTTCAGGAAATAAGGGTATATTTGTGGGATACTCTGAAAGCTTGAAGGATTACAGAATATACTTCCTAGGGTTCAAGAAGATTGACATTAGCAGAGATGTGACATTCAATGAAGATTCAGCCTACATCAAATCCAAGAAGAAACCGACTGAAGAACCTAAATAAAAAAGAGAACCTAGAATTCATGATACAATCATGAATGAATAAATTCAAGAAGAAGATTGAGAACTAGAAGAACCTCAAGAACCTGTAGATCCACCTCTGGAGAAGAATCCTCATAAGAGGAAACCTGCTTGCATGAAATTATCCAAGGTGCAGAAAGATATGGAGCTTTAGAAGAAACACCCGGAGGAAGAAAATGAACTAGATCATGTTCTAGTTATGTAGCCTTAGTATGTGACATTATTGATAAAGAACCTTCCAACTATGAAGAAGTGGCAGAACAGAAAGAGTGGAAGGATGCTATGATTGAAGAGTATCAATCGATCATGAAGAATGATGTTTGGGATGTTGTCCCAAGAACAGAAGGGAAGTCCATTGTAACTTCCAAATGGATCTATAGGATCAAGCATGCTGCAGATGGTAGCATCGACAAACATAAAGCAAGATTCGTGGCTCATGGTTTCTCCTAGAAAGAAGGAATAGATTATGAAGAAAACTTTGCACCAGTAGCCCGATACACTTCCATCAGATCAGTACTTTCTCTAGCTACAGTGATGAAATGGAAGATACACCAGATGGATGTCAAGAATACTTTCTTGAATGGTGTAGTAGAAAAGGAGGTGTATGTGGAGTAGCCACTCGGTTTTGAGACACATGATAGAGAATCTCATGTATGCAGATTGAATAAATCCCTGTACAGTTTGAAATAGGCACCCAGGACATGGTATGGTAGAATTGATGGTTTCCTATCCGATATGGGATTTAACAAGAGTAAAGTAGATTCCAACCTTTACCACAAGGTTGAAGATGGAAATCAGGTGATACTCCTACTATATGTGGATGATCTGTTTGTAATAGGTATGGATGGGTTGATTACTGATACAAGGAGGAAACTTGTTGCTGAGTTCGAAATGAAGGACTTGGGTATGATGCATTATTTCTTAGGCATGGAGGTGTGGTAGAATGTAGATGGAATCTTCCTTGGACAAGGGAAGTATGCAGTAGAGATTCTGAAGAGATTCAGGATGATGGAATGCAAGGCCATAACCACACCTATGGCATCGAACCTAAAGCTATTGAGTGATGCTTCATTAGAAGCAGTTGATGCTATGATGTATCCTCAGATGATTGGGTCCTTGATGTACCTGACGAACACAAGACTAGATATTTTCTTTGCTATGAACACCTTGAGCCAGTTCCTGATAGATCCGAGACATGTTCGCTTGATTGCTACAAAGCATATTTTGAGGTACCTAAAGGGTATAGTTGATTATGGGCTCAAGTACGAGGAAAATTAGAAGATTAACCTGGAAGGTTATGTTGATTCAGATTGGGTAGGTAGTGCCATCGATAGGAAGAGCACTTTAGGATGTTTCTTTAGTATGGGATCATGTGTGATATCTTGGCTTAGCAGGAAGAAATCCTGTGTGGCACTAATTACAGCTGAAGCAGAGTATGTTGCAGCTTGTTTGGCTAGTTGTGAGGCAGTATGGCTGATGAAGCTACTGTCTGGTTTATTTGATCTCCAGATGGATGCTACTTATATATATTGTGACAACCAGATTTGTGTGAAGTTGTCAAAGAACCCTATGTTCCATGAAAATTTGAAGCATATCAAGATCAAGTATCACTATATCATGGATATGGTGCAAAGAGGAGCAGTGAAGCTCCAATATGTTGCGACGGAGGAACAGATAGATGATGTATTGACGAAGCCATTATCTAGAGTAAAGTTTGAGTACTTCAGGGAGAAGCTTGGTGTTCTCTAGATAAAGGCTCCCTCCAAGGGGAAATGATGAGACCGAGATTCATTATGACATTGTTAGAGGATTAGGTTCCTTCCATGGTCAGATGTAAGGGCTGAGCCATTCAATTATGGTGAGAGTATTTGGTTCCTTACATGTCAGATATGAGTACTAATCCATTCTGATATGACTATAGGATTGGTCCCTACATGATCAGATGTAATGGCTAAATGCCATTCTTGGAATGGAGGCACCTGGTGAGTTACTAGGAAAATTTAGTTTGGGACTCAAGTTCATTATGATATGACTGTATGATGTAGTCTTACATGATCAGATGTGAGCACATGGCCATTCTGATGTGATTGAGGGATGTGTCCCACTTGATCAGATATAAGGACTGATGCCATTATCTAGGAGAATGGAGGCACCTGGTCAGTTACTAGGAACCCTCAGTCTAGGATTGAGAGCCCTTCCGATGCGGTGCTTTTGGGCATGGTCAGATGTAAGTGTAGAGCCCTTTCGATGCAGTGCTTTCGAGCATGGTTGAATGTAAGTGTTGAGCCTTTTTGATGCGGCGCTTTCAAGCATGGTGGACTATAAGTGTTGAGCCTTTCTGATGTAGTTTTTTTGAACATGGTCAGATGTAAGTGCAGAGCCCTTTCAATGCGGTGTGATTGAACATGGTTGGATATAAGTGCTAAGCCATTCTGGCATGATGTGCTTACACATGGTCAGATGTAAGTGTTGGTCCTTTCTGACAAGATGAGGTCAGATGTGAGTGCTGGGCATGCCTTTCTGACAATATGAGGTCAGATGTAAGAGCTGGTCAGGCCTTTCTAACTTTGGGTCAGATATAAGCGCTGATGAAGACCTACATGAAGGGTAGGCCTACAACCAACATGAAAAAGGGATGGCTATATAGAAATTCCTGTGAGGAGAAGAATCGAGAGATAGCACCGATGATGAGGATGATCCAGACTTGATGATGATCCAGATCAAGTGATGATCCAGATGTGATGATGATCCAGACTTGATGATGATCTAGATCAAGTGATGATCAAGACTTGATGATGATACAGTGATGATTCAGCAGTGACGATCCAATGGTTGTGATGATGTATATTCCATGATGAATAAGGCTTGAAGAAGAAGTTGACTTGAAGATGATGATGACTTGAAGATGAAGAAGATGAAGAAGACGAAGAAGATGAAGAAGATGAAGATGATGAGATGATCCAGTCGATACAAAGAAGAATAACAGTGCTAAAAATTGTGTCGAAAGAATACCTTCCTAGTTAAGAGGGAGTGTTGATGTAATTGTAACTTTGAAATGTATTCACCTATGTATATTATGTCTTGTACCCTGATGTTTATTCCGATATGTGTCTGTAATGTAATTGAGTCATGTCATGCCTCGATTTTTTTATCGGTAGGATCTATAATGTAAACAAGTCATATCAATTCATTGTGGGTAACCCTCCTATTGTCTAAGGGTTAAAGTCCCTGCAGTTCTAGGGCACTAGGGTTATTAGACTCACCTAGTGAAGTCAGCCCTAGTTGGGTTTAGTCAAGTCGGAAATTAGTATCAATAGAGAGTGTGCCTCTCTATTTATCACACACTCACTCACACTCAGTTGTAGCGCATAGCTAAGGAATAAGAAGACACTAGGGCTAGGAAGATATAGGTTGCCGCTGTCGGGAGATCATCTTACTATTTTGGGGTTTTACTTTTGGTGCTGAGTCTATCTCTAAGGAAATTATGGGGTTTTCTCCATTTATGGTTTCCCCAAGGAAAAAAACCATGTTCATTGTTTCTTGTGTTTGATTGTTGTGCTTGTTATTCTCTTAGTTAAAGATCCTAATAATGCTAGCTTAATGTTAAAAATATAACAATATGAAACCCTACCTTAGGATCTCTAAGCTACTTGCATGCTGGAGTCCAGCTCGGGGGGATCCGGATTAAAACTAGGAATGGTTCCGGGTCATGGTTGGGAGGAACGTGGTAGTTCCCAAGTGATTTGGTCATCACAGAAAAGGTCATATTTGCATTAAATTGTTAATGCTGGTTATTTGAGTGTGTAGGTTCAACCATTAACATAGCTTCAATTTGAGGTATGAATCCCTAGAATATCTATTCTATTTTCTATATTAATTGTTGGATATGCTAGGTAAATGATTTCAATGCATTTTCTAACCCTATGTGTTTGATTCTTTGGTTAGAATTTACTAGGGTTTGCATTTCTTAAATGTTAACCTTAAGCTACAAATTTTATCATATGTTGTATATTACCATTATTGTACCTTTAATTTTGTTTCTTTATTACTTCAGTACTCAAATTTTGTTTACTATAAACTAGGGTTTGTTTCCAGTAACTAAGTAATCGTTCTCTAGGATTTATTACTCTCGTGACATATTTCATTTGTTAGCAGAGGCTTGTTTAAATTTATTTCAAAAGTAGTTCAAAATTAGGAATCATGTAATTATATATGTATAATAGCTTCAACCTAAAGTACCAATAAAAGAACTATGATAGTATCCATATAATTATTAACATCAGTAAGTAAACCAAAATACTAAATATAAGTATTTAGTAACAGAGCTCAAATATAAATTAAATATAAGATTATATAGTCATTAATGACCTTTCAAGGTCTTCCCCATGAAATACAAACTAATATTAAAACATTGAATTTAAAACAACAACATCATAATTAAATGAATAGAGGAGGAATCGTGACCATCCATCTGGTCCTTTATCGAATCTATGATCACATATATATAAAAAAAAATCTACCGTTCTATTTACTCCATCATAAACACATAACATTAAATGATTAGTAATTAAAATCTTGAATGCCAATAGAGGTCACGAGTTCAACCCGTGTAGGTTCCCAAACCAAGTCCCAGGTCTCCATAAACAACCAATTCATTTATGCCTAACCATTAAACAAAATTACATAACTCATCAACCATTACATATAATGAATTAAACAAATATATCATTACAAAGGAATCGTTCCTTGTATGAAACAATATCGAAATCGTATCACAGTTCCACATAATTACAAATGGGGACAAGAATCGAATCCTGTGGGCATACAAGCCCATTCCTCGTTGAATTAAAATACAAATCATTACATTTATCTACTAACAGGACTTAACCATGAGGCTATTATTTATAAAGGACACACTATACATTATAGTATGCGGGATACACCAATTAAAAACCAACACTACTAAAATGATAACCAATTCTTTGCTCTAGCAAGTCGTGAAACTATGCTTTTGCCCTTATCTTGTAAGCATGGCCTCGGCCTTAATCATCTAAATTACACATTCCATTCAAAATTCTAAAAACAACAATGAAGGCCATCGTGGGCTTGCACCCCTGGAATTTATAATCCACATTATATACTAAACCATGATATCATACACAGTAAATAACCAACTGAAGCTATGCACAACATTCACCCAAGACACGATATACAATTAAAGATACATAGTCTGAATATAATAATGACTAACTATGTTAACGATTTCACCCCACAAGATTAAGCAATGAAATGTAAATAGTAATAAAACATAGCAAAGCTATTGCAGCCATGATGGGCAAGGCTCAAGCCATTTAAGACATGGTGTCACCCCATGTTGTCAACCATTATAATCAATTATGAATACCCAAAAACCAGACCATAAACAAAGGCATATTCCTATGTATAAACCATCATAAGAAAACATTAACACAGCATGAATACCATCCATACACAGTAAGCATAAAAACCATGGTCTTTTCACAACACGCAGAGTATTTATATTATGCACAATAATGGTATCATCGTAGACAAGGTCTACATAGGCATGCCAATGGGATATGGAAGCATTGCAAGCAATGGTGCAGCCAATGGCTGAAAAGCACAAATCCATTTATAATTTACAAAACCCAAGATTTAAATACCCACAGCCATGAGAAATGCGTTGTTGCTCCATGGACAAGACACTACACCATTAATTTTAAAAAACCAAGTCTGTGCATTACAAAGCCCAAAGGCGAATTCAAACACTACAGAGAACCCCAACATCAAACAATGAAATGCAACACAGATGTGCTGAGAGAAAACAAGAGTAAGCTTATTGGAAAGGCTTACCTTGCATTTTTCTCACAATCAAAACCTTGACAGATCTTGAGCGATGCTGCTCTTCCTCATCATCCCTCGGCACCTATAACCAAACAGCGAAACCACGATTCAGAAGCATGGCAATGATAGAAATTTCAACTGAAACAAAATAGCAGGAAAGAAAACCCCAAGCAAAGCTTACCTTCCCATTTTGGGGGTCTCTCCATTATCCCCTGTGTAGAGCCAAAACAAAACCCAAATGGAAAATGAAATGACCAAACCATCATGAGCCAAGCCTAAGGAAGGGTTGCCATGAAAAACTAAGGTGCATTAATGGCACCAGATGGTTACCACCACCAAAGCCAAAACCCACTATGCCATAGTTTGGTAACACCAAATTTTTATTGCTCTCCATTGCCATGCAAGGGTTAAAACCCCTTACCATATGTTTCAACCTTATAATATGCCGCCACTCCAATTCTTTCACAAGGAAATATTGCAAGGCTTAATACATTGTGATGGGAGGTTAGTGCAAAGTCCAAGTATGGTATACGCTGGTCCAATGTTTAAGCCATGAGGCTTACAACATATAGATCACATAAACCAAAGGCTTAAAATCCCTAACTTAATTACAATGTGACTTGTCCTAAGCCTAATTCTTAGTGAACATGGCATATGTAATATGCCATGTTAAACATTTAACCCTCATAAAAATGAAAGGTGTGTCCTTAAGCCAAGATATTGACCTGCAAATAAAAGAACATAGGAAATGTTAATAATTTTCAATAAAGTAGACATAGAACATAAAAACATACTAAGACATAAACGACGAGATACAAAACCATAATGAAGCATAAGTAATGTAAAGGAAATTTAGCAGTGATAGCTAAATTGACGAGATTATTATTTTACCTGGTTATAATTCTCATTTGGCAAAGAACGAAAGTCAATTGGCAGTATGTTCTTTAAGATCAAGAATTTCAGCACTCTTTAAACAAGACCCTGTCGCAAGGTATGAACTACATATGAAGTAAAATAGGTGCCTTAGTTCAGGGAACTAAGTAAGCGTGTAAACAAGTAAACAACTTTACCTCTCAAAATATCATGGGAGAACGAGTCCTGCCACTCCGCCCACTTTGTTTCCACAAGCAAAGTTAAGTTAGGACTTTATAATTAACAAGTGCGACTATGCAGAAAGGACTAAGCATTTAAATCCAGTGACGACACATAAGCAACAAAAGTATAAACATAAGACTAAGCAGTAAAACAGCAGTACGACATCATAAGTAAAATACATTAAAAATAATGACTGAAAGTAAAAGATAGAATGTAATAACAACTTGCGAATAAACACTGGTACATGAAATGTACAATATAGTTCCACAAGTGAATAATGTTCTGTCTAGGTAGTTTTTACTAGCCTATCATTTTTTTTCCAATTTTTGGGGATATTACAATATTTCCCACTAAATACAAGTTATTCAAAAATAAGGTACTTCCAAATTATAATGTCTTTCATCTCCCAAACTAAGCATTTATGGAAAAAATTCCTCTAGCAAAAGTTGTTCATTTTGGTGAGTAGGTAAAATTTTGATTTCACTACTTTTATGGTCTCAGCATCTAGAATCACTTTTACCTGATTCCAATTTTTTCTAAAAATGTTCCCAAAAAATAGTGAGGTCCATTAGGTTACATGGTTAATTGACCAAGTCTATAACGGAAACACCAATCAGTAGATCCACTTCTCCTTTCTATTTTTTACCTAATGCTTCAAGTAAAGGTGGGTAGGATGAGATTTTAGCATTTTTTTTTGGTTGGAGCATCAATGTTAAGATCCTACCAAACTTATTCTCAACACCCCAAACCCATCAAACTCTCTCTTAAAAATTTTACCATTCCCACACCATGGGTACTATTGTCTCATGTCGCCCCTTACAATCCCTGTTCATTTGTTGGTGTAATTAGTGTTCAATATAAATGCATGGATTCTTTCAATATAATCTACAAGGAATTGATAAGGAATAGGGGTACATATGGGGAGGCACAATCTCTTTTTTAAACTTTTAGTTAGTGTAGGTCATATTAGTTGTATTTTTTATCATTTCATTTCCAACCTTTGAGTTGTGTACACATTAGTTTGTTATATTTTGTTGGCCAATTAGTTTTAATTGGATGTAGTGTAAAAATATTAGAAGACCTTTTGTAACATTATAAGAATGCATTTTGTTCAAGTGAATAATAAATCGATCTCTTCCATATTTTCTATTGGTGTCTTGTCTTTCCTATTATTATGGTTGTTTCTATCTTTGTTCATGGTTTTCTTCCATGAGTCTCTTTGAGCCTTAGAAGAATAGAGGTGTAGACCATTGATATATTTGTTTACATGATTCAATCCATTCGTGCAATAATTATATCCAAACAAAATAATTAAATAATAAAAATAAATATTATTATAACAAACCCTTGATTTTTTGCATAATTGAAATTTTATAAAAAGGAAATCACTTTCATTTACATACTTGCAAAACTATTAAATAACATGTTGGAAAATTTAACATTAAAACATATTAATGCATTGTATTCATTTGTATGAAATGATGTGTTTAAATTATTGTTATGCATTGTTTTGTTTCAATAATTGATATGCTCTAATGCATTTGAATGATCATTATCCATCATTATGCACAAAATTATAGAACACATTGGTGCATGATACATGTAAGGAGGCATAAGTGATAATAATTGTGATAGGTGCATCAGTGCTCCTAACTACAACATTAGCACCATTCCCCTCAACAATATTGTTACCCTTGTCATTACTATTACCATTCAATATTAGAAAGGCTTCACAATGTTCAAGGATATATATGCACCAATGCTTTAATCATATATATAGAGAAATTACAATTTCAAAAAAATAATACAAATTGGTGCATATTAAATTCTTGCACCCCTATGCACCTTACTATTTTAGTGCACTAGGAAAAATGTCTCTTAAATCCTATGGTTGCCCAAATTTTTTAAATTTAATGATGTTAATTTATCGCTCAATCTCAATGTTTGCTTTATAAATTATTTGTAGCTTAACATCTTCTATTGGAAATGACTCTCGTGCTTCTATATTAATAATTATTTTCTATGATGTTGGATCAAACCATTTTCATTGTGCTTACTATTATCATTGATGTAATTTTCAGTATTTTCGAAAACAAGATTCTGATGATGAGATACATGTATAGCATCTTCTCTTACACCCAAATGCAATGTCAAATCAAGAGAATGTTGAAGAAATAGCACAACTTGGAGAGGAAGCATACTAAGAATGGTTGAATCAACCAACTATTCAATTTCCATTGTATGCATAATCACCAATTATGAATGCCTACAGTAATCATAGTTCTTCACATGTTGGCAATGGAGGAAATGAAGTAGAGTTTGGTATGGATGAGTTATTAGGACAAACGAGTATCATGGATTCACCGTTGTTACATAAATTCTAAGAAAATGAGTTGGGAGATGATGCTCATATCACTGAAGCATTCTTTGCAAGTCTTAAATCGACTTCCAATACCCCTCTCTTACGACGCGGTTGGTCAAAGTCTACACAGTTGTGGACAACAATGCTACTATAAAACTTAAAAGAAATGTATGGCATGTTATATGTGTGTTTCTAGGCACTTTTGAGGTAACTCACCATCAAATACCTTATATTTTAAGTAACCTTGTCACTGAATGAACATTAAAAATGGTCGATTTTATGAATGTCAAATCACATGGTACATTTATATTTCCCACTAACTACAAGTTATTCAAAAATAGTGCACTTCAGATTGATAATGTATTTCCGAGTGGTTGCGAAGAGGAAAAGTAAATGTTTAAAATGTTGGGTGTTGAATACATATCCCTAGTCCAATGCTCTAGTCAATTTCTATAATTTTTCTAGAATTGACTAATCTTAACTTTTGCATCTTCTCGAGACTTGTTTATTTTCCAAAAGTTGTCATCTCCCAAACTAAGTATTTCGAGAAAAACTTCCTCTAACAAAAGTTGTTCATTTTGGTATGTAGGTAAAAGGTCAAGTTCATAATTTTTGTGGTCTAGGCATCGAGGGTCACTTTTACCTGCTCCTGTTTTTCCCAAAAATGTTCCCAAAAAATATTGAGCTCCATGACATTACATGGTTGATTGACCAAGTCTATAATGGAAACTCCAATTAGTGGTGGCTTTAGTGGAACCATTTCTCCCTCCTATGGTTTTACCCAATGCTTCAAGTAAAGATGCGTAGGATGAGTTTTTAGCATTTTTTTTGGTTGGTGCATCACCCTTAAGATCCTACCAAATTTATTCCTGACACCCCCAACTCATCAAAATATCTCTTGAAATTTTTACCTTGCCCACACTGTGGGTACTATTGTCTAATGTCACACCTTACAATCCCTCTTAATTTCTTGGTGTATTTAGTGTTCAAGAGAGATGCATTGATGCTTTCAATCTAAACTGTGAGGAACTAATAAGGAATAGGGGTACATATTGGGAGGCACAATGTTTCTTGGCAACTTTTACTTAGTGTTGGTGATATTAATTGTATTTTTTATCATTTCCATTCCAACCTTTGAGCTGTATACATATTAGTTTGTTATCTTACTTGTAAACCTATTAAATAGCATGCTGGAAAACTCAATACTAAAATATATCATGCATCGTATTCATTTGTATGAAATGATGTGTTTCAATAGTTGATATGCTCTAATGCATTTGAATGATCATTATCCATCAATATGCACAAAATTATAGAATTCATTGGTGCATGATACATGTAAGCTGACATAAGTGCTAATAATTGCGATATAGGTGTGTCTGTGCTCATAACTACAACATTAGCACCATTCTCCTTGACAATATTGTTACCATTGGAATTACTATTACTCTTATTGTTAGCAGGGCTTCACAATGTTCAAGGATATATATGAAGCAATTTTTTAATCATATTTAGAGAAATTACGGTTTCAAATATATAATACAAATTGGTGCATATTAAATTCTTGCACCTCTATGCACCTTACTATTTTAGTGCACTAGGAAAAATGTCTCTTAAATCTTTTGATTGTATCTCTTAAACCTCTTCTATCATTAGAAAATATTATTTTGATAGTTTTTCTCAATCTTATAACACTAGAAATGTCCACTAATCATGTGTTCTTCTTCTAGTGGATCGAAACCGAGACAATGGTGTGCAGGTAATGGAAGTGAACATTCATTGTGAAAATCACAAAGTATCTGAAGGAGTGTCTTGAACCCACCACATGAATGGCATTCCTAATATTGTAGAGAGAGATGTGCCAAATAATTCTACCAAAACATGATACACAAATAATCCTAAAATGTCTAACTACAAAAAAAATGTGCCAAATAAGGTAAACATGTACAAGTAATGGATTTAAATCTCATGATAATTGTACTAAAGAAATGAAAAGAACAATAAAATAAGTGTAAAATATGAGTTCCCACAATAGTTTTATTAGATAGTCTCCAAAAGATGAGAATGATAATGTTGAAGGCCCAGAGTGATCCGACAAAAAATTAAAACTTATCAATATCAACAAGTGTGCTCCAAGAAGAAATCCATGCTAACATGCACATCAAGGTCAAAGCATTTCATGGAAAAGAAATAAAAATCAAAACTGTTGGAATTGAAGAGGATCACACACAAATGCAACAAATGGAAAAAGGGTTAATGATCAATATAAGAACATTAAAGAAGGCAGTAATCAAATTGAAGTTGAGAGTAATCCAATGAAAAGTTGTCACAAATCAACAAGAGCTCTTCAATCAAAGGGGAAAAAATGACTCATCAAAATTTTTTGATATATGAGAATACATAATTGTCAATGAATGTCAAATACTCATCCCACCATCACCAAAGGTGGTGGTCTAGCCACTCACTAGAAATAATATTGTCATATTTAGAACCAAACTCAAAGAGCAAATGCCAATGCAAAGGCTAGTACTTCGTGAAAAAACCTTTTCCAAGGGAAAAAATCTTCCTCCCTTAAGAAAATAAAAATAAGAAAGGAAAACAAATTGTAGCATGCAGCCATTGATTGGAAATCCAACATAGTTCTCTTTGGAACAACCTTGGAATAATAAAAAACAAATTGTATTTGTAATATATATGGCCAAAAATTCAAACATACCTCTTATATATTAGAATAAATCGAAGAAAAAAATGCTCTCTTTGCTTTTTATTTTAGACATAAAAAACATAACCAAAAGTTACATAAAAGGGGATTATGCCAAATACATAAAACGTTAGAAAAAAAATGAATTATTTATATCTCCTCTACTGCATGGATCAAATTTACGATTTTATAATCCGTGGTATTTCGATCTAAGAGGCATCAAAGCAAAATCCATATTCTCTTTTGGTGTGCAATTCCAAAAAGGTCTTTCATGAAACCTTAGATGCTTTGTGCAAGAAAAGAAAAAAATGTTTACACTTATAGATAATTCATAAGAGATTAAGAGAATGTTGATTGAGTTCAACATTATGGATATAAACAAAAAAAAATATTTATAATGTTATCATACATATTTCATATACATAAGGATGTCAACAACATTTGTGCATAAACCATCAAGGACGGTTGTTGGTCTTATGAATAATTCACTAGTCATTAAGGGTGAAGATAGTATTCCATTTTGTTGGCCCCAACTAAGATCTTCTAACAGAAAGTGTGAAGTTAATCTACCTTAATATCCCCAACTAGCTAGAAAGGTATTCTTAATTGGCTCCCAACCAACTAATTCTATGATGTCAATCTATGGGTTTTTAGACTCAACTACCTCAAGTTGTGCTTTGTTAGCTCTCACACTATAGTATAAATGCTAGGTCTTCCTTACTGGATAGAAACCAACACAAGTTGTGGAGTTAAGATACCTCATGTTAGTTCATTTGTTGCTTAGAAAGTGTTTGATTATTGTTGTGTGTGAGCACATAATGAGCTAAGCACACTATTTGGTTCTTAGCTCACTTTACATATATTTTGTCACTTGGATTAGAAAATCACACTTATTGTTGGTGAATAATTATTTAGACACTACTTAATTATTTGTGCACATATAATAAATAAATAAATAAAGTAAAAAGCAAATATTTATAATTATCAATAAATGTTGAAGCTATCCAAATAACAAAGTTATTTTGATCTAACTATCCATTGCAAGATACAAATTTTATTCGAGTTATCCAAATAACAAAGTTATCGATCTAACTATTCATTGCAAATTAATTAAATAATGTTGTAAGCATGGCTTAGTGAACTAAAATTAAACTAACGTATTAAGTGCAAGCATGTTCTCTAAAAAAACATAAAGAACTTGGATCCTCATTGCCAAAAAAGAGTTGGTTCATAAATAATTGAGGCTTATCATTTCTTTGTGGACATTTCTTTTTCAAGAGCTTTATCACACATATCTTCTGTCATTTTGTGTTTGTTGTTATGTTACGATGTTTTGACTGTGTGTAATTACAAACATGCTATTAAAGTGGACAATGACAATACTTTAATTATGTGTAATTACAAACATGCTATTAAAGTGGATAATGAGAATACTTTAATTACTGGACAAGGTGGGCATATATCTTACGTCATTTTATTTTAATTACTCAATAAAGTGGATATTGAGAATACTTTAATTACTGAACGAGGTGGGCATATATCTTACGTCATTTTACTTTAATCACTGAACAAGGTGGGCATATATCTTGAAGAAGGTAGGCATATATCTTGTGTCATTTTTTGTTTGTTGTTATGTTATGATGCTTTGACTATGTGTAATTACAAGCCTGCTATTAGAGTGGATAATGAGAATACTTTAATTACTCAATGAGGCTGGCATTTTTTTAATTTACACATTTTTTTGTTTTTTTGGAATAGCTTTGAATGCATACTTGAGTATATTCTGGAATAGAGGTGACTATATTTAAAATATTAACTTTTTTAATCTCAAACAAACAATATATAAATATAAAATTGTTATAGTGACTATTTAAAAAGATAGTGTTTTGACATATATGTCAAAAAAGTTGAATCTTTAAAAGATAGTGTTTTGACATATATGTTAAAAAAGTTGAATCTTTAATTTTCTATTTTAGTTTTTGCTTAATTTTATTAAATGTTAATAAGTTGTATTTAGCTTTAGGAGTAAGCTAGCTATGGAGCAATCCTCCCTGAGGAGGAGCAAAGTTAACTTTGACTTTGCTCCTCCTCAGTCCGATGGAGGGAGGATTGCTCCATAGCTAGCTCACTCCTTTAGCTTTATGCTAATTTCAAAACAAATAAATAAACTAAAATTCACGGAACATAAATCACTGTATATATAGTTAAGTCTGAATTCTTTGAACATTCTATTTTGAAAGTCTCATTTCTTTGAAATATCATACAGGAATTTTAATTTTGATGCAAACTGTTGCTGATAGAAAGTCTCATTTCTTTGAAATATCATACACGAATTTTAATTTTGATGCAAATTATTGCTGATAGTTTGCATTTGAAGAGTATAACTGTACATTTACAATTATGTACATATACCATATGATCTTGAGGTTGTGTGGTATAACCATGACCAACATTTTTATACCATAATATGCACCTTTCCATTGATTTCAATCTGGTTGTTGGGTTTGAACTCACCCTGGTGACTGCATTTTTTTGTTTGCACCGCTTCGTTCCAAAAAGCATAGCCTGAATCCTAATTGGTGACAACGAAATTTACTGTTGGTGATCATTTGCGTCTGGAGGATTATAATTCTGCATATTGGCTTAATCATAACCATAATATGCACCATTTCATTGTTGTTGGATTTGAACCCACCCTCCAGGATGCATTTGTTTGTTTGCAGGACTTCTTTCCCAAGAAATGCTAATTGGTTGGCAACCAAGAACTCTACCCTGTAACATTTGCAGTGCTCGCTCTGCAGATGCATGCTCGCTAAACTGGACAAATCCACAACGCTTGCCCAGTGGTATAGAGACACGCACAATCTCACCCAACTGACCAAATGCATGCATCATCATTTCTTCTGTAACAGTCGAGTCTAAGCCGCCAACAAATAGAATTGTATTACTTGGATCGTTTTCTTATGTTGCTGACAGGTTCTAGTCGCATAGGCCTGGAAGAACAAGGCATTCCATTCATCACTATCATAGCCCGAGCTTTTTCATTCTCATCGCCGAAGCTTACAAACCCATATCCCTTTGAACGACCTGTACTCCTATCTATAATAACCCTAGCTCCTTTTACGGAATGGTATCTAGCTCCGAAGGTCTCTTGCAACAAGTTATCTGTGACATCAGATGCCAAATTTCCCACGAATATAGTATAATCCTCGAGACCCTTTTCTCCACTGCCAAACGCTACCGGCCAATTTAGCCTGTAACGTTGTTCAGCTTTGGCCATCCTTAGACCATTGTAATTTTGGAGAGCCATCTTGGCTGCTGCATGGCTCACAAAATCTAGAAAGCCATAACCCTCTGACTCTCGGGTCTGCATGTTGCGAATAATGTTAACAGTAAGAAGATTTTTTGTAGGAGAAAAACAGTTATGCAGGTAAGTGTCATCCATCCAATACTGCAAGTCTCCGATCCAAAGGGTCCTCTTGTAAACTTGTTCCGGGTTTTGCTGCAGCATAAGCTGGGGTTGGGATTGCCTGGGCCTAAACCCATCTTGAGGAAGCGGCTGCAACATCATCCACTGTTGGTGTTTCTGCTGTGGTTGCATCATTATCCACTGTTGTTGTTGCATCTGCTGTGGCTGGGAATCCATCGTGGGTGCGACTACGGAAGTTGGCTGCATCAGATTAATTATTCAAAACAGAAACAACCCTAACCATAAAGGAAAACCGTCAAAATACAGTAAAACCCCTTCGATTACTGGATAATCCTCAAAATAATGAGAGCGAGCCCTACGAATATAGGAAAACCCTCAAAATACAAGAGAGCGACCTCACGATAAGGCAAAAGGAAATGAGAGTGATTATATATATTGGTCTTCACTCATTCCGTGTGTATGCTAGTTACATGCCCACTTTGGATTTACACATAAGGTCGGGCAATAAAGATAGATATGGGCTTATATATTTTTTTTAAAGATTATAGGTTCAAATTATGAGTAGACGTTAACAAATACATGGCTATGAACGTTTATTTTCCAACAAATAAGGTAGTCTTAGACCTCAAATTGGTATCTGTTTGGGTGTGACCTTAAAAATAGATTATTATTCATTCAAAATGGGTCCTTTTTCCCACAAACAAGGGGTAGTAGTCACTCAATTGACCACAAGTAAGTGCCTTTGAATGAAAACAAATTGTTACATCTTTTTTTAACCATCGCTTAAGTGAAGCTTATTGTGCCTACACGCCCTCTACAACCCACTATGGAGAGATGTTGTAATCCTAACAAAATAATAAAAAATAAAAATTTTAATTATCCTACAAATCAAATGTAACAACCAAATATGGGGAAGATGGTGTAATGTTCATACTTAACAAAACAATAAAAACTAAAAAATAAATAATTATAGAAAAAAAATAATAATATGGGAGAAAAACAACCCATAATGGAGGAGTTGTTGTAATGTTCCTACCTAACAAAATAATAAAATATAAAAAATGTAATTATCCTCCAAAAAATGTTGGCCTTGCACATGTTTTTCAAACCATGTACAATGACTCCTAAACAACCCATGGTTTTATTGTGCATGGTTTAGGAGGGCCTTGCAAATGGTTTTAAAACCATGTGCAAGACGTCCTAAACAACCCATTGCTTTATTGTACATAATTTAGGAGGGCCTTGCAAATGGTTTTAAAACCATGTGCATGGACTTCCTAAACAAACCATCGTTTTAAAAGCATCTATTAAAACTATAAATTTAAAACAATTTTCAATCCTTCATCAATAGATTCGATCCATTTCCACCCTTGATGGAACCTAGGATTTTGATCTATGCTAGTTTAATCAAGATCTGCATTTAAGCATAAGGACTGCCCTTGATGGAAGCTAGGATTTTGATCTACGCTAGTTTAATCAAGATCTGCATAAGCATAACGACCATGAAATGAATCTTGGGTGTACACTTGTTACAAGTGTGTTAATCTTGTTGATCTTCTCAATGAAACCCCACAGATCAAATAATATCTAAAAGCCTATCCACCTAAAAAAATTCATGTCCTCTCATGAAAAAAGAGTAAAACCAACATAGATTCATTTAAAACTAGGATGCACCAAGCATCAAAAGAGGTTGGATCCCCGTCTTTTATATATTGTGTTTAAAATGGATCTATGTTGATTTATATCAATATAGAACAATTCAACAATATATTAAGTGATAATGGGTTCTTTCCATTTGTTTTCCTAGAGAACAAGAACAATATATTAAGAACAATTCTTATTTCAAAAAAATCAACTTCAAGGTGATATAAATCTAGACATTTTCTGAGCTACATAAGGCTTTATAAGTTTCATTTTGATTTTTTTATTAATACATACTAATATATGTTCTTATATATATATATATA
>LPNX010804419.1:0-39586 GCA_001517045.1 Pseudotsuga menziesii
GGTTGTTGGGATCATCCCCATGTACTCTCTAAACTCCAAATACTCCATGAAAACATGGAACTGTCTTAGTGTGGTGAATACCCATACTCCGTGAAGGTAGATTCTAGAGGTTTGGTGCAGAGGAAGTTATGTGGAGATAGAGCGAGTATTTGAAGTTTTATGTGGAAGGGAGGAGCAGGCGGAGCTCTGTTCCCTTGGAGCTTCGCCCGCTCCTTCCTTCCCTGCGTTCCTCCTGCCTTGCAAAATTTTGGGTTGTCGGGATCATCCCCATGCACCCTCTAAACTCCAAATACTCCATGAAAACATGGTGGTCGCGACAGCCATTGGAAAACCGAACTTGACATTATCTCCTGCATGGTAATATCCTGCCATCACATCCATCTCCAATGCAATTTAATAAGAAATAAAAAATTTGCAATGAAAACCATACAATACATTTCAAAATCCTTTTGCTACGATAATAATATTACTTAATCCAGATGAGAAAATCTGTTTGATACGATAATAATATTACTTAATCAATCCAAGTGAGAAAACTGTGTGTGTGAAAGAGAATGAGTGAACATGTACTAATATAAAATGATCTTTTATTTTTCACATCTCAAACTTTAACATTGTGAATAAAATGGTTTTATTTATTTGGCTTTTACCATTTCAAAGTATGCTAAAGGGATGAATGAAAATGTACTATAAAATTTAAATGATTTTTTATTTTTCACCATGGTTTTATTCGTTTGACTTTTATCATTTCAAAGTATAGTAAAGAGGATGAGTGCACATACATGGGATGAGTAAATATAAAATTTAAATGATCTTTTATTTTTCACCATGGTTTTATTTATTTGGTTTATATTTAAATGATATTTTATTTTTCACCATGGTTTTATTCATTTGGCTTTTACTATTTCAAAGTATATTAAATAGAATGAGTGTATATACATGGGATGAATATAAAATTTAATATAATGGAAATGTATATTAAATAGAATGAGTGTACATACATGGGATGAATATAAAATTTAATATAATGGGGATGAGTATAAGGATGAGTGAACATGCACTAATATAAAATTTAAATGATCTTTTATTTTTCACCATGGTTTTATTAATTTGGCTTTTACCATTTCAAAGTATACTAAAGAGGATGAGTGTACATACATGCACTAATATATAATTCAAATGTACTAATATATAATTCAAATGATCCTTTATTTTTCACCTCAAATTATAACATTAAGAATAAAAATAGCTTTATTCATTTCGCTTTTACCATTTCAAAGTATACTAGCATACATGTACTAATATAAAATTTAAATGATCTTTTCTTTTTCACCATCTCAAACTATAATATTATTATGAATAAAAATGGTTGTATTCATTTGTTTTTTTTTATTTTATTTCAAAGAACTATACTAAAGGGGATGACTGAACATACATGTATGAATATAAAATTCAAGTTATCTTTTATTTTTCACCATCTCAAACGATAACATTGTGAATAAAAATGGGTTATTCATTTAGCTTTTACCATTTCAAAGTATAATATTGATGGTTTTATTCATTTCGCTTTTATCATTTCAAAATATAATATCAATTTTAATAAGAAATGTTGTATTCATCTAATAAGACCTTACTTTTTCACTTCCATTTTTATTTGAAGGTTTGATGTAATAGGAGCTTTTAGCACATTTGTGATTATTCATCTGTAATTAAAGTTGGATTAGTGTGGTTGTGAATCTCTAAGTAAGACTCTCGTCAGAGTATGGGATTTCACGTTGTTTTCATGGTATTTTATCTAATAAGTTTCCAATTAATACTATGCCATTGCCTAAGCAGATTTACAAAATTGGTGAGTTCATCTAATGAATTGCAAGGTGCAAGGTTTTCAATGTGAAGATATCTGGAGTATTTTTTCTTCTTTCATTTCATGGAAATAATTTATGTATGTCAGATGCAAAAGGCCCAATGATCTCTAAAACAAAACAAAAAAAATATTGAAAAAGATAGACTATTATGTCGTCGTCTTTGAGAACGATCAAATGCACTGGATATCAAAGGAAACTTGAGCAGTGATTCATGAAATTAAAGAATGAGAGTAGATGATTAATGAAATTAAAGCATGACAGTAGGTGACAAAAAACAAGGGGATCATTGAATTTCATCTTTAGTACCATTATCTACCCCTGTTACGGTACCCTCAGTCTCCATCATGGAGTCCCTTTACTTGGTTTCTCAACTACGGAGGAGGAGGGGGGTTAAATTTTTTTAATTTTTTTCAATGTAATATTTATGTTAGGGTTAGAGGGTTAGGGGGTTATGAGTGACTATAAAAATATATCAAAATCCACAAGTGTTGATTAATTATCTCATAGATACATTTTCAAGAGAAGGAGATTGGGTCTTATATTTGTTCTCGTGTTCAGGTAAAGTTTTCGGTATTACATATGAAACCATATTTCAATTTTTATTGTCTTTTTTTTTCTTCATTTTTTTTTTAAAGTATGCTTATTTATGCTATTTGACTTGGACTATTTTTTTGCTTTTGGTGATTAGGTATGTAACGATAGCATGCTCCTTACAGAAAATCAGAAATTGCATATCCATTGATAATGATCCACTGCAATGCAATTACATCAAACAAAGAATTAATGCTATTCAATTTCTTCCAGATGAATTGCAAGAAGTTGGTTTGAAGAAAACAGAGTTTAGTGAAACACTTGGGGCGAAGATGTGAAAAGAGTCTCAACCCCCATTAGGAGGGATGTTTGGAAATGAGCACTTTGGAAATCTTGCACACATGAAGAGCCAATGGAAGAGGACATTGATGTCCCTGAAGAAAGGCAAGCTCAAAAAATTACAATTTCGATGAATAATTTGGCCTATATGATATTGTTGATAAGTTTCATATCTTGAAGAAAATATTAAATTTGACAATGTTTTGATAAGATATATTGGTAATGTTTTGAATTTTAGACTTTTTTTAGAAATAAAATTTCTCTATATATTGTTTCTAATATGTTATTTACAATTATATGGTCTAGTTTTTTTATAATTTATGTGAATCGTCCCTTTTTGAAAAATAATATGAAATATTATTATTTTTATACAAAAAATGTCTTATAATCCATTGAAAATGGTTTTAAATGTCCTAATTTTCTGGATTTTTTTATAATTTTGTCCATAAAAATGTCTTACTTTGTCCATTAAAAAGTCTTATTTTAAAGAAAAAATTGCAAAATGTATATGTTTTTCATTATAACTTGGTTCTAAATGTATGTTATTTTGTTAAATTTCTAAAAAACACACTTGAAAATAGAAATTAAAAATATTTTACGACAAAGATGATTCAAAGGTCCAAAAAAATGCCTCAAAATGAAACTGTGTGATACTGGTATCAACCCTTTTTGAAACGAAGGTAAAAATAGATACTAAAATTAGGAGAGAGAAAAACGAGAACTGTGTCGAGTTCTCATTTCATAGTATAAGTGGTTAACGGAGCTTCGCAGCTTTATGGGCATGTCTAATTTCTACAGTTGTGTTGGGATTCTCTCATATCACTTGGCCCTTGAGTCAAGTCACCAAGGGAGGAGCGAAAGCAAAATTCTTTTGGTCAGAAACTCAGCAGAAGGCGTTTACAGAATTGAAACATTGCCTTTGCTATGCCCCAGTGCTCACATTACTGGACTTGCAACAACCATTTGAGATCGAGACATATGCCTCTGACTATGCTATTGGGGGAGTCCTTAATCAACAAGGGCATCCAGTGGCATATCACAATGAGACACTGTCTGACACAGTCCGCAAATATCCCACTTATGACAAAGAGATGTATTCCATTGTACAAGCTTGCCGATAATGGAAGAATTATGTTTTGGCAAAGGAAACAATCACCCACACAGACCACCGACCCCTGCATTTCATACAGATACAAGGGAAGTTACAGAACGATCGCCATCAGAGGTGGTCCACATATCTACAACAGTTTCATTTGAACATCAAGTACAAGAAGGGAAGCAACAATAATGTTGCAGACTGCCTCAGCCGACCACCGATCATGGTGATAACCACCGTGCTTAACTCTTGTGGGCGCGAGACTTCTGATTGGCTGCTTCTCTATAAGAGCGATCCAGAATTCAGCCACACATACCAGACACTCTTGGAGGGAAACCAAGTTCCAAAATTTCACCTCCAGGATGTACTACTATGTCACATGGGACACCTTTGTGTTCCTTCAAGCGAGCGTGCCAAGATGATTTGGGAAGCGCACTTTAGTCGGGTCGCTGGGCATTTCAAGGTCGAGAAAACAGCGGCAGTACTGCAGAAGTATTTCTATTGGCCAAACCTTAGATAGGACGTCGAGAAGTACATCCGATCCTGCACTACCCGCGCCATTACCAAACCATCCAACAAGAAGCAAAGCCTCTACACTCCGTTTCCTACCCCTAGTCGACCTTGGGAATCCATCTCCATGGATTACATGTCGGGCCTTCCTTCTACTAAGCACAGCAACGACTCAGTGTTTGTGGTCGTTGACCGATTCTTAAAGATGGCCATAATGGCGGCTTACAAGAAGAATATCACAGCAGAAGCCACTGCTAAACTCTTATTTGAATGAGTGTGGGTACACTTTGGGATCCCATAGTCTATAATCTCAGATCGGGACAGCAGGTTCCTTAGTACATTCTGGTCTAGCCTATGGTCAATGCTATATACCAAGCTCATAAAGTCCACAGCTCTCCATCCCTAGACTGATGGCCAGACAGAGGTCATCAACAGGATGATCGTACACATTTTGCACATGTACAACTCAAAGCATCCACACACATGGGATGAGAGCCTCCCCTATGTACAACACAACTATAATCGGGCCCTCCACATCCCCTTTCAAGTGGGCTTGGGATTCCAGCCACTATGTCCCATTGACGTAGTGATGCCATTTGCAGCTACTGAGGATGATTCAGCTCATATCCAGTTTGAAGTTTCCAAGGCGAACAGCTTCATTGAGCGCATTCAACACATTCGCCAACAGGTTCATGACATATTGGACAGGTCCAATGCTAAGTACAAGCAGCGACATGATCATCATCGGGTGCAACACAACTTTCAGGTGGGCGACAAAGTGTGGCTACATTTGCAGAAGGATTGCCTTGGTGGACCCCACCGCAAGCTTTGCCCTCTCCGATATGGGCCGTACACCATCCCCAAAGCTGTCGGGGACAATGCCTTCAAGCTCAGTATTCCACCATTCCTTGGTCTGTACCTAGTGTTCAATGTGGACCACCTTTGGCCCTACTTTCCACCTCTACTGGATACATCAAATGTGGCAGAAAAACTCACTGATCGTATTATGGACACACTCAGAGTTAAACCCCGATTACATGGAATAATCCACAATTGATCGTATTATGGACACACAAATCAAGAACACCCGCCAGCAGAAGATCTAGCTATATTGAGTTGTCAAAGCAGCCCAACTCCTTCACCAGGGAAAGTGGCTCACCAGGGACCAAGTTCAGCAGAAGTTTCCTCATCTCATGGAGGAACTCAACACAATGGGGACCATTGCTTCCTAAGGGGGGAGGAATGATCCAGGAGGATATTGGTGGCCACCCACCTATTCCACTTGGACCCCCACCATTGTTTCTTTAAGTTTTCCAGTTTCCTTAATTGTAGAACAATTTATTATTTTTGGTAGTTTTCGGGTCCTAAACTTCTGGAGCCGTTTTGAGGCCCTAAACGACGTTTTTTGGCATTGAATGGTTGGGTAAATAGAAGTATGTTCTAGACCCAATATTTTCCCTTTGAGGATGTAGTCCTTAAACAAATATTTCTAACGATGTATCATGTGTGTTAAACGGAGGTAGTATGCTAAAGTTACGACCCCGAGAAATTGATGTACCAAGTTACCCAACGGGGCCCACATTCTGGCGTTTCACCTCCTAGGGTTAGGTTTTTGGATGTGTAGGGTTTCCATTGTTTCTCAATAGTATATAGGCCTTTGAGACTCATTTTAACATAGAGTTCAGAGGCATGTAGCCGCCACATCTCTTCTCAGAGATAAGTTACCAGCACTCTAGCTAGTTTATTTCCATTCTGTATGTAAACAAGTTTCAGTTATTGATTAATGAAATGAAGTGTTATTTCCACTACATATTTGTTTCTGTGGTTATTTGTATATTCTATTGCATTCCTGCATAAATCCAGATCATTGTGCCTATAGTACTAAGTCCAAAAAAGGGTGGAGAGTGGAGGTTGTGTACAAATTTCACAGAAATCAACAAGATCACTATTAGATACAGATTTCCATTGACATGAATGTATGACATGATGGATTTTTTGAGTGGAGCAACTTATTTTTTGAAGATTTTTTTGAAAAGTGGTTACCATCAGATCTAGATTAGAGAAGGGTATGAGTGGAAAATAACCTTCAATATCAATGATGTGTTGTACGATTGGATGGTCATGCCATTTGGTCTAACAAATGATCTGAGTATCTTGATGATGTTTGTGAACAAGGTCTTGAAGGAGTTCATTGGTAAGTTTGTTATTGTTTACTTGGATGATATCTTAATTTTCAGTCAAACTAAAGAAGAGCATCTTAGACATTTGAGATATGTTTTAGGAAGATTGTAGCAAGAAAAGTTGTTGATTAACATAAATGAATATTCTATTTATGAAGTCTGAGTCAGTCTACTTAGGCTTTGTTATTTCCAAAGAGGGACTGAAAATGGATTCGGAAAATATAGAGGCAATTGTAAATTGACCTTCACCCAAGAATATTTTCAAAGTTAGGAGTTCTCATGGCTTAACTAGATTTTACCAGAAATTTATTAGGAACTTCAGTGGCATTTGTGCACTGATCATAGACACAATCAATAAGGTTAGGAAACCATTTTATTGGACAACAAAAACATAAAAGAGTTTCCAACTATTGAAAAATAAGATCACTGAGAAGCTAGTATTGAAGTTGCTTGACTTCAATCATCTTTTCCAAGTAAGATAAGATGCCAATGGGACATTTATCGGAGTTGTACTAAGCCAAGAAGATAAGAGTGTTTCATATTTTAGTGAGAAGCTAAATGATTCAAAACATAAATAATCTTCTTACGACAAATAGTTCTATGCAGTGGTTCATTCCTTCAATCTTTGGAGGCACTATTTAATGCCCAAGGAGTTTGTATTGTTCCCAGACAATCTGGATGATAGTATATAATGCAGGAACATAAGTTGAATCATAAACATGTCAAATAGGTTGAGTTATTACAAAGTTTTACCTTAGTTCTGAAGCATATAAGTGGGCAGGAAAACAAGGTAGCCCATGCCTTAAGCAGGATAAATTTGATTATGCAAGTGAGTCAAGTGCAAGTTTTAGGATTTGACTATTTGAAGGATTTGTATGAATTTGATGTTGAGTTTCAAGAAGATTTTGAAGGTTGCAATAACCCTTTAAACCATGATAGAAACCCATGGAAAGAGTTCATATTGCAGTATGGATTATTCAAGAACAACTAACTATGTATTCTGAATTGTTCTATGAGGGAGAATTTGATACAGGGAAAGCACAATGGAGGATTGGTAGGAAATTTTGGAATTGATAAGACACTAGGTAAACCATTTCTATTTGAGGCCAAAGATGAAGGAATACGTGGAGAAATATGTGAGTGAGTGCATGGTGTGTCAGCATGCGAAAGGAGGAAGTCAAAACACTGGACTATACACTCATTTTCCAATTCCCAATAGACCATGGGACTCGGTGAGTATGGAATTTGTTTTGGGTTTTCCAAAAATTCAGAGAGGTAATGATTCAATACTTGTAGTTGTGGACATATTTAAAAAAATGTCTCACTTCATTCCATGTTACAAAACTAGTGATGCTACACATGTGTCTAATTTGTTTTTCAATGATATTGTTAGGTTACATGGTTTTCCTAAGAGAATAATCTCAGATAGGGACAGAAAATTTACATGACATTTTTGGAGAAAATTGTGGAAGAAGATTGGAACCAAGTTAAATTTTAGTTCATCCTATCATCCAAAGTCTGACAATCATACGAAAGTTATGAACCAAAGTCTAGGGAACTTGTTGAGAAGCTTGGTGGGTGAACGTGCCAAACAGTGGGATCATGTATTATCTCAGGATGAATTTGCATATAGTGATTTTCCAAACGGGAGCATAGGAAAATGCCCATTTCATATTTTGTACAGAATGCATCCTAGAGGAGTTTGTGAAATATGAAATTTTGGTAAGCTTGAACAAAGAAGCGGTGATGGAAAGAATTTTGCAACAACCATGAGTTATTTACATGACTAGGCTAAGAAGAAGTTACAAGACACCAACTATAGGTACAAAAAAAGAGCATATTTAAAAAGGAGAGAGGTGAATTTTGAGGTGGGGGGCATGGTCTTAGCTCACCTAAGAAAGGAGATATTTCCAAGAGGATAATACAATAAACTTAAACTGAATAAAATAGTTCCTTACAAAATGCTTCAGAAGTATTCTGCAAATTCTTATGAGTTGGAGTTACCTAAAGGTATAGGTATTTCACCTATTTTCAATGTGGTTGATTTGTATCCTTATCAATATAGTGATGAAGATTCATCTACAGTTGAGGTGGACAGTGGAGAAATAAGTGAAACACAATGGATGAAGCACATGCCTATGGTAAATACTCTGAAGGATGAAATTAATTTGGACACAAAGGTTGAAAAGAAAACTAGAGGAAAGGAATATTTGGAATACTCAATGAAGTGGAAAGATCATCCGATCGAGGATTCTATTTGGATGAATGTCATAGCTCTATAGAAAGCATGTTATTCTATAGAATATCTTCTGAACAGGAGCTCATAAATTTTCTTTCTTGGGGAGTCTAATGCGCAAGCACAAAATATGATGGGTTAGGAAAAGCTTAACAATGGGATGGGATGGTCACATGTTAATTCTGAAACAAATTTGTATCTTTTTATTTTAGAAATTTGAATATTTATTTAAGAAGGGGGGTCCTAGTTTTTAGAATTATGTTGGAGAATTTATGAATGTCATGTGGATGAGATTTTAACAACTTATTTTTAGTTGAGTAGTTAGGCTCTGGTTCATATCCGTGTTAGTAATAGTTAGAGTTTTTGGAACAGAAGGGAGTCACTGGAGTTCTGGAAGAAGTGGAAGTTCGTTGTTTTGTGATTGAAAATGATAACTAGAGAAAATATACACATGTACATTTCATATCTATAAATTACTTAAATTCAAAGAAATAATTCATATTGACTTATTTTTTATTCACTTAATTCATCCCTCAATAACTTTTCCATCGATGTTTTACGCTCTTATGGACTTAGATTGATAAGCATCTTATCGAGTTTCCTTATTTTTTGGCTTTGCATGTCACACATTAACCAATGCATATTATTTAAATTTACAAATAATTCAAACAAATTAATTTAAATATAGAAATTAAAAAGCACTTGCCTCCTTCCTAATTTTGGATGTGCTCCCATCATATTGACTAAATGTTTTGTTCATTGAACTCATATCATGCATTTTCTATAAATAAACAACCTAGAACATTAAATATAGAATCTATCAATACATTACACAAATAAATCACATACTTGAAAATAGAAAATATGTCTAATACCGGTGCGCTTGTATACATAAAAAACCCCGATGCATTTTGTATCACAATGAAATAGTGTGTTATATAGATACAAGGGCACCGTAAATGACATCGATACTTTAGCATTTCAGAATAATTAAATAGTTGTGTTCCTGCCATTACCGGTGCGTTATTATTATAAACACACCAGTGTGTTAATGTGAGATTGTCTCATTGAGAACCGAGAAATGGTTTTCTTCTCTTTTGAAAATAAAATATATGGTCATGCATGTCACCTCTGATGCACTTTTAACAAACACACAACTGCTCCTTATGTCTATACAAATGCACCAAAAATGATGCACATATTTTTTTTATTGAAAAAAAAAAAAAAACAAAACAAAACAAAAAAATTTGATAGAGCTGACATGGTTACAGATTTNCCCTACACTTTATGTATATAATCACAAATTTATCAAATCTAAAATCCCTAAAAGAAAAATCATAATTGTGTAATAATGGAGGGATTTAAATGCTAATGTAAAATTTTGCAGCCACATAAAACTAAAAGGAGGAGCTATAAAATAAGAGTTGCAACATTGAAGGTAACTATGAAATTTTCTTCTTCTAAATCTAGTTATAATTTAAATAGGACAATAAGATATATAGTAATATTTTACATACTTTAAATTTATACTATGCAACGTTTTGTTTGATTCGCCATACCAAACAAATTTCGATCCCCAGAATAATTCGGTTGCTCCAAACTCCTTCCACGTAAGTCCCTCTTCGAAAAATATCCCGTCCAAATTTCAACAAAAGAATGAATTAATGTTTAGGTTTTTTTTTAAACACCTTTTAGAATTAGTTCTCGAAATTAAAATTTCCTCCCTTTTTTCAATTTAGGGAAAAATTAACTTGTGTGATTTTTTATTTTATTTTCGACATTCTAGTGCACTTGTTATTTGGCTACATTGGTGAGTATATGAATAAAATGCACGAGGAAGTATTTAGTAAATCATGTTGCATTGTGTGCATAATTTGAACACATCGATGCGTATATATTTAGATGACTCACATGTAAGAATCATTTTGTAAAACGCATCGATAAATATCCGCTATCAAATTAGCATATATTTTCTTCCATGGGGACTTTTGTAGATGTTCATGTACGATGTGTTTCTGTTTATAACTCACCAGTGCGTGTTTATTTTACTACATGCGCCAGTGTAATTTGGAAATATTGTGGTTTGATGTGTTAGATTAAAATTATATAATAATCTCAAATGTTGTTTTTAGTATTCAATCACACCAATTACAAAATTTCATAGTATATATATGTTTTTTAAACTCACCTTACTCTTACAAAATGGTTTCTAAACTAGATTATAAGTTATATTGTGATATAGTTATTAAAAATATTTTAGGACTGTAGAAACATATATTGATTGTTGATTTGGCACAAATGCAGGGATAAAGGTTATAGTGTCAAATGGATAATTTTTTAGATTCCATCTTGTTCAAAGTTTGACGAATTCTACCTTTCCATCTTTAGTAAGTTTAGATTTTATTTATATTTTGACTATTTATTCGGATTTATGTTACTTATCCATGTGAATATGAATATTAATTTATTCTATATTGCAGGATCCCAATTCAGGTTCGAGTTCGAATGCACAAGATATTCCACCGATTTCAAAATGTCGTAAGCTTTTATCAGGAGAGAAATACCGCAAGAAGCTCGTAGATGAAAATGGGAATCCGCCTTACCCTTCCAATTGTAACATGCCATATTCAAGTCATAATCATGGTTCCGATCGACGATAATTCATCATGAGTTGGATCTCTTTTATGACACCCCATTAGTTTGTGGTTCTTCAAAATGTCAAGGTTGAAGGAGAACCCTAAGCATGTCACACTCAACCATTGCACCGAGGATATATTACCCATTGTTGATGGCCTAATACCCCCTACCGTAGTAAAAAATCCAATAGGTGTTATAAAAAATAAATGTAGGAACACATCCCTATGCTCATTTTTGAAAAATTTGGAATCCAAAACAACTATTTCTCATCCTAAATTTATGAACCACTGTGGTTATGTTCAATCAAATGGAAGTTCTAGTTATCCAAGGTATTATGTGAATTCCACCCAACACATGTCTACTAGAAGATTCAAAAAGTTGCATGAGTTGAGAGAAAAATTGTCCAAGTACACACCAACGTCTGTCGAATTGTTGGAGGTAGCGATGATTTCTCCCTTCCTATGAATTCACAAAGTAAATATCAAACTTCTTACATCTGCACTTTTCATGGCACTTGGCTATCTTCTCTACCTGTGCCTAATGTTGAAACCAAATTATCCTTTTGTGGTAATCATTTTATGATTTCCAAGTCTACTATAGATGCTGCAAATCTTGGGTTGTTTATACTTTCACATGTACTCATTCCTCCTAAACCATCAGTAGCACTTATGCCCTTTTATGGTCCTATCTATTTTCGATAGTATTACTTGAATATTGATAATTACAAGAATAACATTTCCATGTATAGTATGTGCATTAATGGAACTATACTTTTGGAAACTTTAACATGAAGAACCTATTATATATATATGGTTGTCCACGCACTCCATGGGAAAATTGTAGGGTTCATAAATAGTTCTAGGTTCTCTTTATTTTAGTGAATTTTTCACTCGAGTACCACTTCAACGACCATGAGTTATTTATGAAAAGGAAAACGTCTAGATTTGTTGTTGTACATGCAATACATAGTTTGTCTCCTGGTGACGAGTTCTTAATAAACCATAATTTTCATAGACCACCAATCACTCATCAAATATTCCTTGCATTGTGATTACCCTTAGATATCCCCTTAGGGCGTGAGACAAAAAAACATTGATTATTTGTATTTGTTAAATATCAATGGGATTGATGTTAATGTATTGCTCAGTTTGAAATTTTGTTCTATACATTGTTTCTTTTATGGTCAAAATACAGGACTTTACACAAAATTCTCATGTGATTCATCATACACTCAAGGATGTTTGATCACAATGTTAACATACGTGTAATTGTCACACCAAGATATCACACACATAATCATGGATTTCACTACCCGTACTGCAAGCTCAGATACAATGTTCTTGTTTGATTAACACGATGTAGAAAATGGGGTTGATGCAGTATATTGTTAAGGCTCTCCTTGCATAAGGTCTATTTGAAATGTATTGGTCTATTTGGAATTTTTAAATTTAATGTGGGAGTGATGTTAATTTATCACTCAATCTGAACGTTTGCTTTATAAGTTATTTGCAACTTAACATTCCCTAAAGGAAATGATTCTCATGCTTATGTAATAGTTCTTTTATATAATTCTGGATCAAACCATTTGTATTATTCTTACTAACATCATCGATTTATTGTTCAATATTTTTGAAATCAGGATTATGATGATGAGCGACCTATATACCATATTTTGTTACACCCCAGTACAAGGCCAAATCGAGAGAAGGCTAAAAAAAGAGTGAAACTTGGAGAATAAGTATACCAATAATGGTTGAATCAACCACCTATTCAATTTCCATTGTTTCCATACTCACCAATTAGGAATCCCTACGGTAATAGTAGTTCTTCACATGTTGGCAATGGAGGCAATGAAGTAGAGGTTGATATGGATGATTTATTATTAAAAATGAGTGCCATGGATGAAATGTTGTTATGTACATTCTAAGGAAATGATATATAGGATGACACTCATATCAATGAAACATTCAGTGAAAGCCTTAAATCGACTTCCAACACCCCTCTCTTTGGACTAGTCGGTCAAAGTCTACACAGTATGGCACAATAATGTTACTATACAACTTGAAAGCAATGTATGGCATGCCATATGCGTGTTTCTCAACACTTTTGAGGTAATTGACCATCAACTACCTTATATTTTGAGTAATCTTGTCATACAATCAACATTGAAAACAATTGATTTTATGAAGGTTAAATGACATGGTACATTTGTATTTCCCAATAAATGCATATTATTAAAATATAAGGTACTTGTGAGTGATAATGTCTTGCTCAACAATTGTGAAGAGGGAAAGAAAATGTTGAAAATGTTGGATGTTGAGTACACATCATATCATGTGTATGCCAATGATTATATTCTACATAGAGGCGAATATGAAAACACATAGATATGTAAAATGTGGGCATGACAGGTATAAAGAATCGAAAAACAAAGATAAAGCACATGGTCCTTATCATAAGATATTGAGGAACATGCCTACAAGGATTCAAAGGATATTTCGTTGCAAAGAATTAGTTATGCTGCAGGGATGGCATGCATCACATCAAAGTGAGGAATGAGTTATGCGAATCCCAACAGATTCAATAATGATGAAGCATATAGAGGATACATGGCTTGATAAATTCAAGGATGAAGTATGCATCCTTTGATTGAGAATAGCCATTGATGGAGTCAACCCATTTCCCAACCAAACACCGCCTATACTATTTGTCCTATAGTAGTGATCAATAACAATACACACCCATGGTTGTTCGTGAAGAATGAACATCTTATGTTGGATCTTATAGTCCCTGGTAGAAGACAAGTGAAGAATATGAATGTTTACCTATAACCATTGATTGATGAGTTGAAGGAAATATGGGAAGGGATACAGGTATATGATGTATCGAGACCTATCCCATTAGAGAGGAGTTTTACATTGTATGGCATATGTGTGTACACCACACATGATTATCTGGGGTTAGGAGTTTGTTTAGGTAAATTTGTTGTTTAATTTGTTTATATTCAAATCAATACTTTTTGGATATTTAATTCGGTGTGACTATCTTGATATTCAACACTTACTGTGCTCTTTGTATACGATAACATCGTAGGTCTTGTAACAAAAGGTTATCATGGATGTAAATGTTGTGGAACTTATATGAAGGCTAAGTGGTCCAAATACCTATGAAATCCAGTGTACAATTGTTCTAGGGTATTCCACCCAGAAAACTACCCTTATAGAAGACCAACATCTACTTTCAATGGTAAACCAAAGACAACCCAAATTCTTGAAATGATGACATTGGATGACTAGATTAGGGGATATGATAGAGAGAAGGAGAAGGAAATTACATAGATGTTCGATTCAAATGGGGAACCTAAGTTCGATGATCGTGAATTCTTTGATTCCTATATTGAGAAAATGCCCAAAGGGATGAAAATGAAATCAATATTTTATGAGCTTCCATATCAATGGGAGCATCTTAAGATTGTCCTCTTATTAAATCCCATGCATATATTTAAAAATGTTTCATGTTCTTTGTAGTATGACATATCATTCACAAAAAAATGACAAGTTTTCGTCCAAGAGAGATCTTATTTCTTCAAATACTAAAAAGAAGCATTGGCCAAGACAAGAAAATAGAGGAGAAGATGGCCCCTATTTTTAATTTAAAAAAGGTGATGTCCAATGGATTTTGAAGAAATATGATCTTAATTTGGACAAGGAATTTATAGTGGGTGTAAATGAACCTTGTTTATATGGGTATACTCTATGACGTTACTTCACTTCAGACGAATTTTTTTTGGTTTTGAAATCACATGACTATCTCAACCTTCTAAGGGTAAGTATAATGTTAGAATAGTGTTTTTATTTTTTATTTATATCTTTTACCACACAAATTAATTTGAAATTAACTGTTTGTGTTTAATTTGTAGTCATTATCCATTGTTTATGCGTGGGTGTGTGAACCACGACTTTGTCGATGACATGTGACGTCCCGTATGTAGACTATCTGCATTTGTATGTTGGATCACATCAAAGGAGATTTAAATTGATAGCATTCCCCAGTGGCATCAAGAGATAGTCAAGATTGTTTGTATGCTTGAGAAGGAATTGATGATGGTTTCATGGACTTGAAAGTTCATCTTTTAATTCACCTTGTCGATGAGGTTGAATTAATCGGGGTGGTCTAATGTCGCTGGATGTTCTTCTTCCAGAGTTACATAAAAAAAATTGAAGGGATTTGTTTGACAAAGGGAAAAACCAGAGGGGTCTATGGTAGAGGGGTACATAGTATATGAGTCATTCTATTATGATAGTGAGTACATCAAGAAAATCAACCACACACCAAGTGTAGTGATTTTGGATGATGAACATGATGAGGACAAAAGGGAAGGGGAGTTACTGGAAACGAATAGAAAAAGACACATGATAAAGAGTAAGTCACTTATTTTTTGATCTTCACATTTCCACATAGTAACTATTCACACAAAAATTTGAAAATATATATATGATCCCATACTTATTGAATGTGGTTTTGTTTCCACGAATACAACAATGAATTTATAAATTGATTCAATCAATAAATTCATTCTTTACAACGCAGAGGCAACACAACCGTGGGTCACATTGTATGAAGAGTAGAGGAGGAAATGGGACATTGACAAAAAAATAATTTAGTCGATTGGATGGTAGAAGTTGCATGCATTTTCCAGATCATTTAAAATAAAACATGCCAATGATATGTCCCAACAGTTGGGTTGAAGAACAAGTCAGAGACAAATATGGTTCATTTGGTTTTTACCTATGTGAAGAGGAGGACAAACTATATATATATATATATATATATCAACAAATATAACATCAAACTGAAGATATAATATGCCAAATATATATCTCCAGTCCAATAATTGCTATGACATATCTGATCCACCTTTGCCTATAGAGGCATCGTCAATATCTCTTCGTCTAGAGATAGATGCATCGTCACCTCAACCAATAGAGCCATATGTAGTATCAACACATCTGTCAACAGAGCTAGAGGCCTTAAAACCTCCACCAATAAATCCAAAGGTGTAAGTACCTCGACTAGGAAAAAAAGAGGTCGAACATAATGATGGATACATGCATCAAGATAAATCATATGACCCCTCTAAGCATATCTGTAATAGAGTCGAATGGAGTAGGAAATGGTGGATGATAAGGATGATCAATATGATTGACATGTCCTTCGAGCAAGAGTAGAGGAGTTGATGAAGTAGGATTGACATGACGGTCGAGTAGGAGTAGAGGAGATGATGAAGGAGGTGATGGAGGAGGAGGTGGAGGAGGAGGAGGTGGATGAGATGTCGAAAAATATGATGGAAGAGGAGGTGGAGTATTAGATGTTGAATATGATGGAGGAGGAGGTGGAGTAGTAGGTGGAGGTGGAGGAGGTGTAGGATGAGATTGATGGTCAAACCTATTAGATGTTAGCTGAATGCATGCATTGAAAATATGTTGCACCAACATCCTCTTCTCACTTGGAAGGATCCTCCATATCTCCTCAAGGTGAGCCTCTCTAACAATGTAGAGTACCCATACATTATGAACCCCTCATGTTCCAACAATGTTGCCAACATGTGTACCTCATCCTAATGATACCTATCCCAGGGCTTGCGTGGATGGTGGAAAATCTCTCTTTTATTTCTCTTCTCTTATGATTCATACTCTCTACATGCATTTTCCCTTTTCTAGGACTTTTATAGCAAATAACTAACTCTCCCTGGCACTTTCCACTTGTCTTCGTAAAGAATGCTGAGGTTTGATAACTGTTTTTAAACCCAAGTTTTTGTTAATTAATTGTATAGCTATTAAAACTCTCAATTTCCAATTATATTCAAATAAAATTTAGTTTACTTGTTTCATTAAAGTAAATAACAACAAAATATCAAAAGTAACAAGGGGGTACTGCACTATACTATATCTTTTGTCAAAGGTAAACTTGATAGCTCTCAAACTTGTTCTTTTTAGTTGGAATGGATGTAGACTAAGGTTTTTGATCTCCATCTGTGCGCTCTTTATCCCGAACAAGGTACACATGCACTAGATCCTGGATGATTTTTGTTTTCACATGGCCAATGCAACAACAAGTTCAGTTGGCGACATGGACATATTGTAGTTGGAGGTGTGTGGAATTTGTAGTTTGCACTGACTACATTGGAAATCAAAACAAAATGAGTGTGAAAACCATCGACAATAAAGGTGGCAGCTATGTGTAGTGTGGAAGGTGAAGGCTACGAGTGGTGGCATGGAAGGTGGTCATTACTATTTATCAGGAAAAATAATAGTTTTAAACGTTTATCTTTTGAAATAGTTACATAATATAGTAACTACTCTTAATCTCTTATGTTCTCTAAAATATTTATTATAATATTCTAGTTCTTTCCTTATCACTCACTCCTGGGCTAAATATGAACTAAAAATATCAAAGAAGTATTAAAAAAAATAAAGGTTGCAATAAAACCTCAATAATATTCATTAATAAAATTTTGGCAAGATGTTTTTAAAAAATATTAAAATAAATATATTTTAACTCCCATGTTTAACATACCAATTTGCACTAAAATATACTTTTAACTCTTATATTTAACCTCCCAATTTACAAAAAACTAATAAAATTTTAACTTAAAATGATTTACCATAGTCACTATGGCCTTTTTTTCAAAAAAAAAAAAACTTTCCTGTTATTTATATTAAATCAAGGAAAGAATACAACCTTCTTACAGTCCCTTACAAAACTTTTCAGAAAAAAGTTTTTTCAGATATTACAATGCATAACCCAAATGATTCAATCTTCAAGTTAGTTTAGAAGGCTATTCCTTTTAGTGCTTAAACAACTAATAAAAAAGACAGAAGAATATATTCTCTATAGTCTAACATCTTCAAATTCATCTCTGAATATAAGCTTCTTCAGATAAAAAAAAAAACCTTCAAAAATCTTTTTCCCTTCTGTATATTCTTGAATACTTGCAAATCCAAACAAATATGAGCACTCACTGTGGCCTTGTGAAAACCTAATAACATATTACAAATAAAATTAATCTTTTATAAAATTGGTAAGATATGAACTACCCTTTCTATTATATGAAAAAAATATATACATAAATAAATTAATTAAACATTTAAGACATTTTTCACAATTTCTTAAATTGTAAGACCTTTCTAACTTTTTCTCACTCTATAAGTTGCATGCGAATAATCTCTTCCTCCACCCCCCTTTTTTTTAGCAGAAAAAATGCCAGAATTTGTTATTCATAGAGAATCAAAAGTCATCATATACATGGCAACCTCATTAATACGGGCTTCAATGCTGTGAATAGACCAAAGGGAATCCCACAGCTCACCAACAAATGACACAATAAACTCGAAGAGACATATAAGATCTGAGCATGTGATCATAAGGCAAGGTAAGGTGCCCTCTTGGTTCAGGAACCAAGACAAATACCTAAGGATATTCCTTCAATGAACAGTTCCGAAGACAAGAAGGATAGACAACTAATCTAATAAATCAGTGAGCAAAGTCAGAAAGCCAAGAGTCTCGACCCAAGAATGCTCACGATCCGATAAAACATAAATATGAATACATGCCAAATAAGAAGGACAGAGTCCAGCAAAAAGCTCAAAAGATCTTGAAATTTCCATGATTAGAAATCATTCCATCAATAGATTCCGAGAAGATACCACAACCAGGATCCAAAACAAGAGCCTTCTTGGAGAGATTGTCGGCCTGCTGATTATGCTCACGATATATATGGCTGAGGGTCATATGAGGGAAACAGAGAGAAAGAGATCTAGTATCCTCACACCAGTGCTTTAGTCCAGGTGTATCCAGAGAGGACCATTTGTTTGCCCAGTTGATAATGACGAGTGAATCACCAAAAATGGAATGTAGTGGGATCCCCAATAGTTTAGACACAACAAGGACAACCCATAGAGCTAGTATTTCAAATCTTGTATTTGTACTTTTTCCACATCCAAGTGAGAAGCTGAGGAAATGAGAGACTGAAATATGCAGCACAAAGCCAGCTCCTCCACGATCTTCTGCTGCTGCCCCATCAAAGAAGCCACACGGGAAAGTAAGCTCGGGGCATTGTCCAAAATTTCTGATCTTGGTCTTTTGTGCTAGTACTGGATAGAGAGCACATAGATCTTCAGCCTGGTGAGTAATAACAGAGAAGGAAAGCACCTTGTTTTCAAAAAGGCATAAGTTCCCTGCCTCCATAAACTCCAAAATATCAAGAGAGGTAAGTATCTGAATTCAGAGTGAGTCGTGGTAGATTCAAACCAGAGTTCCAAGAATGATCTGACCGAACAAGATATAAGGCGAGGAAGACCCTTCTGCTCAACGAAAAATAGAAAAACACTAGTAGATACCGGGCTGTCACATGCCCCAATTTTGCAAAAAAAATATTATTTTATTTGATTTTATTTAAAGACAATATGTTAAATTTTGTGCTAAGTTGTAATTGATGACTCAATAGAGTCAAGGATATTTAATGTAATTCTGAATATTTTAATTATAAATAAATAAAGGTGGAGACAACAGCTTAGGANCGAGGAGACTGGGTGGAGAGAAAACAGACATGTGGCAGCATCCTCAAACCACTTCCAACTGTTACAGGTGTCAACCTCCCTACATTTGGGGTCATGATCCCCCAAGAAAGTGGGATCAGAGCAGGTGACTCAATTAATGACAACTGACCCAAAAGACCTAGGTAATCTTTATAAAAATGCCCATTGAAGAGAGCTGGGGACTGCTCATTCTAGAGAAGTGATCATTCAGGTGAATGTGCTTCAGAGAAATTCAATGGCAAGGGAATTTGTGGAAAGAGTTTGAGGGGTTAACTACTAAGTGATCTAGTGCAGCTTTCCAGCTGAAGGATCTTACTGCTGAGTGCAGAGTGATTACTGAGTCATTGGACTAGTCTATTGTTTGCTTGCTCCACCAGTTCTCAGCCAAGGAGACCAGGAACAGGCTCGGGGGTCCTGAGGAACCGTTGTTTGAGTGCTCTCCAGGAGTTTGGTAGGGAGGAACGGTCTCTTAACACTGTTTTTGTCCATCTTAATCAGGTTCTAAATTCTATTGTGTTACTGTCTTAGATAGTAAAATGTGAATCTGACTGATTAATGAATGTTAAATGTTTAGTTGTGAACTGTTAGAGTTAGTACTCTTTTAGTTTATTGAAAGAATGAATCTGAAATAGATGGAAAATAATTCTAATTTGTGTTTTTCCACGTCTGGAAGGACTAGACCGTGCTCCAACATAGACAAAGTATTTAAAGTAGGTGAAGGAAATGATAAGAAACTGAAATAAATAGATGTAATATGCATTTCATAATAGCAAAGTAATTTATTGCAGTATATAGGTTATTATTAAAAAGACCAATAACCTGGTTATCTATGTTCTTTGTTTATGTAAATGTTCTATGTTCTTTGTTTATGTAAATGTTCTGATAATGAAATAGCAGTATTCCATTACAGGTGGAAGAATTATTATGTTAAGAGAATACACTAGTAGTTAAGATGTCATGTGTATACACAGTATATTATACTTTTATTTCAAATTAAAATATGCAGGAGGGTAAACAGTGTTATGTTGTATACATAATTTCTTTATGTTTATTTAATAACCAATTGCTTATGCACTGAAAGAAAGGTAGTTAAACTACTTTGTTTACCTTCAGTTCATTAAAGATATAACTACTATTCATATAGTGTGTTTACTAATAATATTAACTAAACTAAGTCTAACATTTACTAATAAGCAAGTAGTGTATTACTAAAGTATTTAAAATATAAAGAGCAAACTAAATTGAGTTACATAAGCTGAATTCTGAGTGTTTTCAACTAGTCAACTTCAGTAAATTAAACAATAAGAATATAATAATAACAAATTCATAAATTAAATACATATCTATGTAAGAACTGTTCTAAAATTATTAACAAGTTTATACCTGCAATAGTAACTACAGGGTCGAAACCCTTTATTAATTTCTTTGTTTTAATAAAAGAAAAACAATTAAGCTATAATTGTATTATTTGAAACATTATCATTAAACAAATTGAACCATTGTAGACTGGTTACAGTCTTCATAACTAAAAAATATATACATATGCAAATTTAAGAAATTTCATTATATACAGATAATAATATTAACTTAAACAATATTTGTTTTACAAGTAATAGAACCTACTTAAATAAATTAAAAGAATTATTTTAAACAAGGGTTCCATTCACGAAACCCTAGCTCGTAATTCATGAGCCAATAAGTAAAACAAATTATACCATGACTGAATGACAGTCCTAAAAACTATTAACAATAATCTAATGCAAATAATAAACAGTAAAATTATTATTTCATAGTCAAATAGGGTAAAAACCCTAAGTACACAGAGTCACGATAATAGCATTAAGTTAAACCGAGACCGAGCTTGAAGGAAAACCCTATTTCTTGTAAAACCCTGTGTATTGCTTGACAGGCCGAAAGGATTTAAACATAATCAAAGTACAAAAACTAGCTTTGAGCCGGTGCACCCATATCGTGACATGGGTTAATAAACAAAACTAACAGACTGAGTATCAAAACATACATTATTGTAAAATCCTTTTAACACAAGAAAAGAGTATTTATAAGTCACGACATTGAGTCAGAGTCACCCTGCTGTAAGCGAGGGTTTAAACAAAACCAAAATTTATAAACTGTAGACTAATAACCAGAGATTGGGTAAACCATTGCCGTAACTCCTTCCAACTGCAAACTTAATCCCCTAAGATCTGAACAAGTAGGGAGAGCCATTTTGTAACCGTGGCTTACCCGTAGACTGGACGTCGGTCCAACTGTGAAGTGTTCCCTTCTAGCGTTTAGGCGAACCATCACCTACTTTTGCAAACCAAAGCTTAAGTTAACATCTGAATTTATTATGATAACTGTATCTCTTATAGCTTACAAACTGTGTAAAAACTAATTGTTACGTGGAAATGTTGAAAGACCGAGGTCACGACGAAGGCAGAACGACACCACGAACAGTAAAAAACCTTGCATTCACCTGAGAAGGAGGCAGTTGAGTTTGAGTTAACAACTACATCGACAACTGGAGCAAGAGCAAGCCCAGGGCAGTGGCCAAACCACGGCTTCAACACTGAACTAACAACTATGTAATACAATCCTCACACACAACAAGATTGTTTGCAAAAACCAACTCATTCATGAGCTATGACTTTACGTCTCTCACCATAAACAACGACTCTTAAAAAAATGGAGATTTAGTGGAGTTGGAGGTGAGCAACTACGATCCCTCATGGCCGCAGTGAACCCGACCATACAGAGACCAAAACCCTCGCTGAACAATGAAGATCTACGGTTGCAGCGAAGACTTTTAAATCATGCATTGCATGGTGAGAAAGGTTCCACGTGCCCCCTTAATTTATCAAATTCATAGTGGGTCGAGTTCTATAGTCCGCATTGTGCTGTCAGGACCAAATCATTGTTAATAATCTCCACAATGATCAAAACGATAATAGTATATACAAAGTCAAAGCGTATTTTATCTTTGATATTCATAAGTCAATAATGCTGGGGTATGAAATTTTAGAGTATCGTTAACCCTTGGTGATATTATAATCGTGAACATTCGTTAACAACGAACCCAAGCTTACATGGTATCGAATAACTTGTTATTTTCTAAACAATGGAACTCATCAAATGAATTAATAATAACTAAGGAGAGATCCCTAGTAGGGTATAAACCCTTAAATACAAGTAATAGTTTTTCATAATAATCATTGATTCTATTATTACGGTGAAGAGCTATGTTTTAGAGGTAGTCTTTATAAAAACTCTAATGGTGATGATTTTAGTTCATAATTCAACATTAGATATTTATAAAAGTATTTTCTTCACTCTAGAATAGATTCTTATTTTATAAGGAGTCTATAGTATTAGGATAAACTTCAGAGAAGTTGTATTTATTAGTCTTTATAAGTAAATAAAGCTCAAAATGATTTCAATCAAGGCTAATGGGTCTTAGTAGTAAAGAACAGTGAAATCATCTAAGTATACTTGTGGTATAATAAGTATTTTAAAACAATTAAGATGATATCGTAATATCATCACATTATTTAGGTCATGAAGAAGTTGGACAAATAGAAGTCACAATTTGACGACAATTTACATATAGTCAACTGTAAATGCAATGCATTATAATCTGATAACTTCCTCCATTGAGCTTATTAAAATATAAAGCTAAGAGTTCTTTGTAAACGTGTTTCTCAAAAGGCCTTAGGTCTGTTTCTTTACTTATAAACAGTGTCGTAAATTTATAATAACAATAGCAATAAAATTTAGTTACAGAAAGAGTACTGATATGCTAAATCTTGGACTCTATTAAGAACTGGAAATCACTTAAAGTAAAATTAGAAGGAGGTTTTTATTTATCTTAAAGATCTATCTGTTAAGAGACAAACAATAGGGCGACGTTAATAACCCTTACGACACAAAGATTAAGTAATATCATATTTGTGAATCAAGTAAAAGAAACATTACCTTACCTTGCAGAACTTGAGTCTCCTAAGTAAACTGTTACTTTAGCAGTACTTTTAAGCTAAAAGAAATATATCTGATTTATCACCTTAATAAACTTTTACTGGGTCAAAATTTACCTGTCAAGCCTGTAAAGATCCAGAAATCCAGATACGTTAGCAATCGCTAAGTAAGCCCCAACTAGGAAATGACTCCTCACCTACTTGACATTCAAACCATTAGTACAGCTAAATATTCGAATGCAGATTCCTTACATCACATATCAAAATTAAAACAACATTAATCTATATGTGTTAAAGTTAATGGTTACTTTTATTTTCTGTTTCATTTCTTCTATTAGCTACTAGCAGTGATCTAACTGCAACTGTAAACATTTTATGTTATCTCAAAATTTTAAATTTTTGTGAAAATTTGGGGTTTTGACATGTGGTATCAAAGCACAAGGTTCAAACACTAGGCCTTGATGAAGCCCAACTAGCTTTTATGAAACAATAAATTGAATTATTATGTAGATGTATTTTCTTTTAAATGTTATTCAACAGAGAAATTGTTTCTGAAGTTTAACAAACAGGTATGGAAAGGCTGAAAGAATATGCAGAGGAGGAATCTCCATTTACTGAACCAGAAAACTTACCAAGAGATCCTATACCAGAAGATTTAACTACCAATTCCTCAGAACTGTTACAAACAGTAAAAGATCTAAAATATGAAATGGAATCTGTAAAACGAGAGAATGAAAGGATTTTGAGGGCTCAGGAGGAGCTAAATCAGATCCTAACAAAAAGGTTTCAAACTGAGGGTAGGGGTAGAAGAACTGAATCAGAAGATACAAGTCATCAACATAAAATTAAAAATATGAAACACACTAAAAATGAAAGTAGTTCATCTTCAGAGGTGTTTGGTGAACAACAAAATTTCCATTCTACTAGTGATAGTAGTGATGATAACCATTACACTAAAAAGAGGAAATACAAACTTTATGAGGAAATTTCTAGAGAATTCAAAAAGATAAAACCACCAACATTCAATGGAGAGACTGAGAAGGGGGAGGAAGCGGAATCCTGGTTATCTGGGATGAAGAAGTACTTCCAGATATATAACCATTCTAACCAATTAAAGGCTAGAATGACTATCTACAATCTCTCAGGAAAGGCTGACATTTGGTGGCAGGACTTGAAGAGAGTTAAAGGAATTAAAGAGAAGAATGTAAATTGGAGTACCTTTAAGAGGTATTTTAAAAAGAAATTTATGTTTGAGAAATAATATGAAGAGAGAGCAAAATAATTTTATGAGCTTAAATTAGGATCAATGACAATGAAAGATCTGAACAACAAGTTTTTAAGTCTACTTACGTATGTGCCATACCTTGTAGATGAGAAACCAAAGGTACAGTGATTCCTCAGTTGTCTGCTTTATCATATTAAGGATAGGATTGAGTATGACAATCCAAAGACTTTGGAAGAAGCCATGAAGAAAGCCAACTTCTGTTATGAACAGAATCGGAAGAAGGAAAGCATGGCCAACTGGAAGGCCAAGAAGAATAATAACCAGTATGATCAAAAGAAGAAAGAATTTGTGCCCAACAGAAATTCTAAGAACAATAAGGCCAGAAATTTTTCTAACAAAAAATTCCCAGGAAATAAGAATAATTCACCAAGTAATCAGAATAATTCTAAGGGTAAAGAATTTGCTAATAACGATGGTAGTTATACCAAGAATTTTGAGCGCAAAGAACCTATAAAGTGTTGGGAGTGTAATGGCCCACACTATGCTTCAGTATGTTCTAATTGAAAAAAGACTGTCAGTAATATTCATACCATACAGGAGGAGATGACTTTTGGAGAATTAGCGAGGACTATGCCCAGAATCAATGCAGCCTTGGAGAATCGACAAGCAGAATATCAAACTTCCATGGTGGAAGTAGAATGTATGATAAATCAAACCCCTATAACTATTTTGATTGATCCAGGAGCTAGTCTCAGTTATATTTCACCTAAAATGGTAGAAAAATGTAAGTTGCCTGTTGAAAAATTTGAAAATTCTTGGTTAGTTCAGTTAGCCATTGGTGCTAAAAGAAAGGTAACTTGTTTTGTAAAAGAATGCGCAGTAATTATGGATCATTTTGAAACTGTTGTGAAGCTTAATGTATTACCGATTGGTTCTTATGATTTACTAATCGGTATGGATTGGTTAGAACAACATAGGGTAATTTTAAATTGTTATGATAAAACCTTCACATGTTTAAACAGTGATGGAAAACCAGTAAGTGTAAAAGAAATCCCTAGAAAAACCACTATAAGGCAAATTTCTTCTCTACAGCTTAAGAGAGATGTTAGGAAGGGTTGTAAAGCTTATGCAGTAACAATAACTGATAAGGAGAATCTAAATAAGATAGATAAATTAGAATTGGAAGACATACCCGTTTTAAGAGAATATGTTGATGTATTCCCTGAAGAAATTTCGAGACTACCTCCGAAAAGGGAATTGGATTTTACCATTAAGCTGGTACCTAGCTCAAAGGCCCCTTATTGAATGAACATACTTGAACTTAATGAATTAAAGTCTCAATTAAAAGAACTAATAGATAAAAAGTATATTCGACCTAGTGTGTCTCCCTCAGGGGCACCTGTCATCTTCGTTAAGAAAAAGGACGGAACCATGTGACTTTGCATAGATTACCGTCAGTTGAATAAGATGACCATTAAAAATCGATACCCGTTGCCCCGTATAGATGATCTGTTTGATCAACTATGTGGACCCATGGTGTTTTCGAAAATAGATTTAAGGTCTGGATATCATTAAGTTAGGATTAAAGATGAAGACATCTTTAAGACAGCTTTTAGAACTCGATATGGTCATTATGAGTTTGTTCTCATGCCATTCGGACTTACTAATGCCTCGGCTGTTTTTATGTGTTTAATGAACAACGTTATGCATAAGTATCTACATAAGTTTGTAGTCGTGTTCATCGACGATATATTAATCTATTGAAAAACTAAAGAAGAACATAAAGAACATTTAAAAATTGTTTTGCAAGAGTTACAAGATCATCAACTCTTTGCAAAGTTTAGTAAATGTGATTTCTTCAAGGAGAAGATTCAATACTTAGGTCATGTGGTGACCAAGGAAGGGATTTCAGTAGATCCTGAAAAGATAAGGGCAGTCGAAGATTGGCTAGTTCCTAAGGATGTAACTGATGTTCGATATTTCATGGGAATTACTGGTTATTACTAGAGGTTCATTGAAGGTTTTTTGAGGATCGCAAATCCGATAACTTCCTTGCAGAAGAAAGGAAAGAAGTTTGATTAGAACCAGAAATGTGAGGAAAGTTTTAAAAAGTTAAAAACTTTATTAACCAGCGCACCTATTTTAAGAATAGCTGATCCAAATAAAGAATTTGTAGTGTGTACTGACGCCTGCAATGATGGCTTAGGCGGTGTTCTAACTCAAGAAGGGCATGTTATTGCCTATGAGTCTAGAAAATTAAAAATTCATGAAAAGAATTATGCAACTTATGATATGGAATTAGCTGCTGTTATACATGCTCTAAAGATGTGGCGACATCACCTAATTGGCAGAAAATTTATTTTAATGACTGATAATAAAGGATTAAAGTATCTGTTAGATCAACCTAATCTAAATGCTAGACAAGCTAGGTGGCTAGCTTTTCTAAGTGAGTATGATTTCGAAATTCAGCACATTAAAGGTAAGGAAAATAAAGTTGCTGATGCATTAAGTAGGAATGCAAGGCTGAATTTTGCAGCAGTTATCAGCACTTATACTACAGATTTGAATGAACAGTTTAAAGCAGGAATAGAACAAAATGAAATTTACCAAAATTTACAAGCTAAAACTAAAGAAAATCCAACAGAAAGCTTCAGTAAAGGGTACAGTTTGAATGCCAAAGAAATTTTACTGTATAAAGACAGAATGTATGTACCTAACGTACCTAAAGTACCTAAAGTTAAACTGTTAATTTTGGATGAAATCCACAAAACTCCATACTCAGGTCATCCAGGCTATCAAAAGACTATAACTATGTGAAGAAAAGAATATTTTGGCTGAATATGAAGACTGAAGTAGTAGAATATATCGCTAGGTGTTTTGAATGCCAGCAGGTGAAAGATGAACATCAACACCCAACAGGATTACTTCAGCCATTACCCATTCCTAGCTGGAAATGGGAGATAATTAGTCTCAATTTTGTTACTGGGCTACCTAGAAATCAGAATTTAAATGACTCTATCATGGTAGTAGTCGATAAGTTAAGTAAAGTAGCTCACTTTATACCTATTAAAACTACATTTAAAGCTGCAAACATAGCTAAAATATTTCTAAAACAGGTTTTTCGATTTGCATGGAATACCGAAAGTTATAATTTCAGATAGAGATCCTAAATTTATAGGAAACTTTTGGAAGTCTCTGTTTAAAGGATTAAACACTACATTAAATTTTAGTACTTCGTTCCATCCTCAAACAGATGGACAAACTGAAAGAGTAAACCAAGTACTGGAAGATTTATTAAGAATGTATGTGAAAGACTAGCCAGGTAAATGGGAGGATTATTTACATCTGGTAGAATTTGCTTATAATAATAATTATCAGACATTGGCCAGATTTAGTACTTTTGAAATTTTGTATGGAAGGAAATGTAATACTCCTATCTCCTGGAGTAATCTGGTGGATAGATTGGTATTAGGTCCTGAACTGTTAAAGGAAATGGAAGAAATTGTAAAGTAGGTACAAGGTAATCTGAAAGTTGCACAGGATTGGCAAAAAATTCAAGCAGACCTTAAAAGAACTCCAAAAGAGTTCTAGGTAGGTGAACATGTGTTCATCAAGGTGAGGCCCAAAAAGAGCTCTCTGAGATTGGGGAGTTGTGCAAAATTGGCACCTCATTACTGTGGTCGATTTGAAATTCTGTCCAGGATTGGACAAGTAGCTTATCAGTTAGTATTACCACCAAATTTAAGAGTACATAATGTTTTTCACATTTCTGTATTAAAGAAATATGTTCATGATGCTACTCATGTTGTTAACTAGAATGATGTACAGGTGGAACAAGAAGGAGATTTTCTGGTGGAACCGGACTGTATCCTCGGGTGGAGGGAGATCACACTTCGGAACCGCACCATTGGATAGGTGAAGGTGAAATGGAAGCACCTTAGTCCAGAGGAAGCCACCTGGGAATTGGAAAGTAGTATGCGAGATGCATATCCAATTCTGTTCCAGGGGAATTCTGAGGATGAAGAATAAATAACATCGAGGATGATGTTATGTTATAAGGGGGTGTGTATGTCACATGCCCCAATTTTTCAAAAACAATATTATTTTATTTGATTTTATTTAAAGACAATATGTTAAATTTTGTGCTAAGTTGTAATTGATGACTCAACAGAGTTAAGGATATTTAATGTAATTCTGAATATTTTAATTATAAATAAATAAAGGTGGAGACAACAGCTTAGGAGAGCTGTTAAAAGAGTGCTTACTGGTCAAATTGGTGTAGGAGACTGGGTGGAGAGAAAACAGACATGTGGTAGCATCCTCAAACCACTTCCAACTATTGTAGGTGGCAACCTCCCTACATTTGGGGTCATGATCCCCCAAGAAAGTGGGATCAGAGCAGGTGGCTCAATTAATGACAACTGACCCAAAAGACCTAGGCAATATTTATAAAAATTCCCATTGAAGAGAGCTGGGGGCTGCTCATTCTAGAGAAGTGATCATTAAGGTGAATGTGCTTCAGAGAAATTCAATGGCAAGGGAATTTGTGGAAAGATTTTGAGGGTTTAACTGCTAAGTGATCTAGTGCAGCTTTTCAACTGAAGGATCTTACTGCTGAGTGCAGAGTGATTACTGAGTCATTGGACTAGTCTATTGTTTGCTTGCTCCATTAGTTCTCAGCCAAGGAGACTAGGAACAGGCTCGGGGGTCCCGAGAAAGCATTGTTTGAGCGCTCACCAGGAGTTTGGTAGGGAGGAACGGCCTCCTAATGCTGTTGTTGTCCATCTTAATCAAGTTCTACATTCTATTGTGTTACTATGTTAGATGGTAAAATGTGAATCTGACTGATTAATGAATGTTAAATGTTTAGTTGTGAGCTGTTAAAGTTAGTAATCTTTAGTTTATTGAAAGAATGAATTTGAAATAGATGGAAACTAATTCTAATATGTGTTTTTCCACGTCTGGAAGGACCAGACCGTACTCCAGCACAGACAGAGTATTTAAAGTAGGTGAAGGAAATGATAAGAAACTGAAATAAATAGATGTAATATGCATTTCATAATAGCAAAGTAATTTATTGCAGTATATAGGTTATTATCAAAAAGACCAATAAACTGGTTATCTATGTTCTTTGTTTATGTAAATGTTCTGATAATGAAATAGCAGTATTCCATTACAGGTAGAAGAATTATTATGTTAAGAGAATACACTAGTAGTTAAGATGTCATGTGTATACACAATATATTATACTTTTATTTCAAATTAAAAGATTGTTATGTTGTATACATAATTTCTTTATGTTTATTTAATAACCAGTTGCTTATGCAGTGAAAGAAATGTATTTAAACTACTTTGTTTACCTTCAGTTCATTAAATATATAACTACTATTCATATAGCATATTTACTAATAATATTAACTAAACTAAGTCTAACATTTACTAATAAGCAAGTAGTGTATTAATAAAGTATTTAAAATATAAAGAACAAACTAAACTGAGTTACAGAAGCTGAATTCTGAGTATTTTCAACCAGTCAACTTCAGTAAATTAAACAATAAGAATATAATAATAACAAATTCATAAATGAAATGCATATCTATGTAAGAACTGTTCTAAAATTATTAACAAGTTTATATCTGCAATAGTAACTACAGGGTCGAAACCCTTTATTAATTTCTTTGTTTTAATAAAAGAAAAACAGTTAAGCTATAATTCTATTATTTGAAACATTATCATTAAACAAATTGAACCATTGTAGACTGGTTACAGTCTTCATAACTAAAAAATATATACATATGCAAATTTAAGAAATTTCATTATATACAGATAATAATATTAACTTAAACAATATTTGTTTTACAAGTAACATAACCTACTTAAATAAATTAAGAGAATTATTTTAAACAAGGGTTCCATTCAGGAAACCCTAGCTCGTAATTCATGAGCCAATAAGTAAAACAACTTATACCATGACTGAATGATAGTCCTAAAAACTATTAACAATAATCTAATGCAAATAATAAACAGTAAATTATTATTTCACAGTCGAATAGGGTAAAAACCCTAAGTACACAGAGTCACGATAATAGCATTAAGTTAAACCGAGACCGAGCTCGAAGAAAACCCCGTTCCTTGTAAAACCCTGTGTATTTCTTGACAGGCCGAAAGGATTTAAACGTAATCAAAGTACAAAAACCAGCTCTGAGCCGGTGCACCCATATCGTGACATGGGTTAATAAAAAAAACTAACAGACTGAGTATCAAAACATACATTATTGTAAAATCCTTTTAACACAAGAAAAGAGTATTTACAAGTCACGACATTGAGCCGGAGTCACCCTGCTGTAAGCGAGGGTTTAAACAAAACCAAAATTTATAAACTGTAGACTAATAACTAGAGACTGGGTAAACCATTGCCATAACTCCTTCCAACTGTAAACTTAATCCCCTAAGATCTGAACAAGCAGGGAGAGCCATTTTGTAACCGTGGCTTACTCGTAGACTGAATGCCGGTCCAACTATGAAGTGTTCCCTTCCAGCGTTCCGGTGAACCATCACTTGCTTTTGCAAACCAAAGCTTAAGTTAATATCTGAATTTATTATGATAACTGTATCTCTTATAGCTTACAAACTGTGTAAAAACTAATTGTTACTTGGAAATGTTGAAAGACCGAGGTCACGACGAAGGCAGACCGACACCACGAACAGTAAAAAACCTTGTATTTACCTGAGAAGGAGGCAGCTGAGTTTGAGTTAACAACTACATCGACAATTGGAGCAAGAGCAAGCCCAGGGTAGTGGCCAAACCACGGCTTCAACATTGAACTAACAACTGTGTAATACAGTCCTTACACATAGCAAGATTGTTTGCAAAAACCAACTCATTCGTGACGAGCTATGACTTTACATCTCTCACCATAAACAACGGCTCTTAAAAAAATGCACAGACAATGGGGCTGGAGGCGAGCAACTACGAGCCCTCATGGCCACAGTGAACCCGACCATACAGAGACCAAAACCCTCGCTGAACAATGAAGAGCTAGGGTTGCAGCGAAGACTTTTAAATCATGCATTGCATGGTGAGGAAGGTTCCACGTGCCCCATTAATTTATCAAATTCATAGTGGGTCGAGTTCTATAGTCCGCATTGTGCTCTCAGGACCAAATCATTGTTAATAATCTCCATAATGATAAAAAAATAATAGTATATACAAAGTCAAAGCGTATTGTATATTTGATATTCATAAGTCAATAATGCTGGGGTATGAGATTTTAGAGTATCGTTAACCCTTGGTGATATTATATTCGTGAACATTCATTAACAACGAACCCAAGCTTACATGGTATTGAATAACTTGTTATTTTGTAAACAATGGAACTCATCAAATGAATTAATAATAACTAAGGAGAGATCCCTAGTAGGGTATAAACCCTTAAATACAAGTAATAGTTTTTCATAATAATCATTGATTCTATTATTACGGTGAAGAGCTATGTTTTAGAGGTAGTCTTTATAAAAACTCTAATGGTGATGATTTTAGTTCATAATTCAACATTAGATATTTATAAAAGTATTTTCTTCACTCTAGAATAGATTCTTATTTTATAAGGAGTCTATAGTATTAGGACAAACTTTAGAGAAGTTGTATTTATTAGTCTTTATAAGTAAATAAAGCTCAAAATGGTTTCAATCAAGGCTAATGGGTCTTAGAAGGAAAGAACAGTGAAATCATTTAAGTATACTTGTGGTATAACAAGTATTTTAAAACAATTAAGATGATATCGTAATATCATCAAATTATTTAGGTCATGAAGAAGTTGGACAAATAGGAGTCACAATTTGACGACAATTTACATATAGTCAACTGTAAATGCAATGCATTATAATCTGATAACTTCCTCCACCGAGCTTATTAAAAGATAAAGCTAAGAGTTCTTTGTAAACGTGTTTCTCAAAAGGCCTTAGGTCTGTTTCTTTACTTATAAATAGTGTCGTAAATTTATAATAACAATAGCAATAAAATTTAGTTACAGAAAGAGTACTGATATGCTAAATCTTGGACTCTATTAAGAACCGGAAATCACTTAAAGTAAAATTAGAAGGAGGTTTTTATTTATCTTAAATATCTATCTATTAAGAGACAAACAGTAGGGTGACATTAATAACCCTTACGACACAAAGATTAAGTAATATCATATTTGTGAATCAAGTAAAAGAAACATTACTTTACCTTGCAGGACTTGCGTCTTCTAAGCAAACTGTTACTCTAGCAATTCTTTTAAGCTAAAAGAAATATATCTGATTTATGGCCTTAATAAACTTTTACTGGGTCAAAATTTACCTGTCAAGCCTGTAAAGATCCATAAATCCAAATACGTTAGCAATCGCTAAGTAAGCCCCAACTAGGAAATGACTCCTCACTTACTTAACATTCAAACCATTAGTACAGCTAAATGTGAGCTAAATATTCGAATGGAGATTACTTACATCACATATCAAAATTAAAACAACATTAATCTATATGTGTTAAAGTTAATGGTTACTTTTATTTTGTGTTTCATTTCTTCTATTAGCTGCTAGCAGTTATCTAACTGCAACTATAAACATTTTATGTTATCTCAAAATTTTAAATTTTTGTGAAAATTTGGGGTTTTGACATGCATTCTAAGAAAAGGTGTTGAACAGTATCTTCATTCCTCTTGTAGAGGGAGAAAAATCTTGGACCCTGCCAGCCACGCCTTTGTAGGTTATCCCATCTAAGTACACGGTTCATGATAACAAGCCAAGAAAAACAACGAATCTTAGATGGTAATTTGAGGGTTCAAATGTAGTCCAACACTTTATAATGGATCAAAGAGTGATCATGGTAGAAATGTGAAATACTTTCATACCCAACAACAACAGAGTTATCACCAGCACACTTATCAAAAGACTAGATGAGAGAATCATTCTGGTCTGTCAATCTGATACGACCATATTCAAGACCAGTAGTGTAGTTATCCCATAAGAGCCTCCAATCACCTCTCAGGTCCAGATCATCAGCTGAAAGCCAAAAACAACGAGCCCCAACATAGTGGTTTCGAGCATGATCAAGAGTGACAATGCCATAATCCTCTAGGCAGTCATGGAGCTCCTGAGGCAGGATCATCGGTGATCCAGTACCCATAATCGGATCAATGCCAATACGTACCACTACTCCTATCCCGAGTTGCCAAGTGAGGCCACTACCGAGCCAAGACAAGGTTTGAAGAAACCCTTTCCAGATAACAGATGCACGATACACTGCAAAATCTTTTCTGCGTATCCAAGTAACCACTGATTGGTTTTTGAGATATTTCTTGGTCAGAAGTTTGTGCCATAACCCATCCCCAGTCAAAGCCGACCATAAGCTTTTTAAACGCAGAGAGAGGCTGAAATAGGCAATATGCTTGATGCCCCAGCCTCCCAAAGAGGTCGGTTGAGAGAGAACCTTCCAATCAACCAAGTGGTAGGATCTTTTTGCAGGAGTCGATCCCCAAAGGAATGAAAAAATCAGAGACCTGAGCCTATTCAGTATGGATGAAGGTAAGGGGATCAGGGCCATCCAATAAACCGACATACTAGAGAGGACGACCTTAATTAAGACAAGTCTTCCCCCCAGAGAAAGTAAATGGAGGGTCCAATGCTGGATTTTTTTTTCAAAATTTTTAATAAGCCAGAGCCAGTCTTTCACCCTGTAACCAAGGGGTTTGATAAAAAAATCCCAGGTATTTGAATCCTAGAGAAATATGTGCATAATTGAAAGAGAGGGATTTTGAGATCCTGTTCAATACCCCTACATCCACATTGTTGTACAAGAAACATGATTTATCCAAATTGATACTCATTCTCGAGGCCACACAGAAGGTATCCATAATTATTTTATATGCTTCCCATTCTTCAAGCCAAAAATTAGTACATCATCGACAAATAGCAGATGGGTGAAGTATAGCTGGGAAGAAACTTTAATACCTCTGATAAACCCATTGTTCCTAGCATCCTTAATTAAAAGACTGAGTCCCTCTATGACTAGAATAAACAATAATGGAGATAACGGGCAGCCTTGTCTGATACCCCGGGAGGCTGTGAAGAACTTGGAAGGGGTTCCATTAACAAGCAGAGCAAAGTTAGTTGAGGATAAACAACCAATTATCCAATTAACACCAATCAGGGGGACACCAATTTGTAGTAGGATGAGTCTTAAAAAAGACCAGTCAACCCTATCAAAAGCTTTTGATAGATCAATCTTGAGTATAAGGGCACACTAATTTTTGGTCTTTACAGAGTGAAGGATTTCTTGTGTGATGGCGATGGGTTCAGAGATTTGTCTATTTTTCAAGAAACCAAATTGCTGAGGGGAGATGAATTTATCCAGAAAGGGCTTTAGGCGTAAAGCAGCAATTTTAGCGGTGAGCTTATAGACAAGATTGCAGAGTGAAATGGGCCTAAAATCAGTGAAAGAAAGGGGATTTTCCTTTTTAGGGATTAAAGCTATGAAAGTAGTGTTCAGAGAGGGCAAAACTCTACCCTCCATCTTGGCAGACTCAACCATCTGAAGTAGATAATTTCCAAGTATATCTAGGAAAGCCAAGTAAAACTCCACTAGCCATCCATCGGGTCCAGGAGATTTATCCTTTTTAAAGGATTTCAATGCAGACTCAATTTCTTCCATAGATATATGATGGTTGAAACAGTCAAAATCCTCCTGATGCTGAAGGAAAGAAGGAAATAAACGAATGACCTTCATCTGTGCTTCAAAGTTGGTCAGACCATCATCTTTGAAGATATTCGAGAAATGCCTAACACCCAGGGCTTTTAAATCTTGGTCATCCTCGACCACAGTCCCCTGTTCATCTTGAAGACCCCATATAGCATTTTGATTCTTATGCGCAGAAGCAACCGAGTGGAAGTATTTGGTGTTGGCATCACCTAAAGTTGCCAAGATCATTCTGCTTTGAAGTTTAGTAGAAGTAAGCTCATGTTCCAGCAGCTTTGTCAATTCCATTTTTAAGTCCATGATCTTTTGATTCTCTGTAGAGCTTAATGGACCAGAGGATGAGGATCCCAGTATGTCTGGAATGTTTTCCTCAATATGCACGATATTGCCCCTCATAGCCAGGGTTTTTTCGAAGGTCCATTTTTTCACCTTTCTTTTGAGTAAACTAAGTTTCTTAGTTAGGCCCTCCATAGGAGGCAAGAGTTCACCTTGAGCTAAGGAAGGCCATTCTTCTCTTACCAGGGAGACAAAATCCTCATTTGCAAGCCAAGAGTGGTTGAATTTAAAGGGATAGAAAGTAGTGGCTAAGTCTTCCTTCCACTCAAAAAAGACAGGGTAGTGGTCTAAAATGACTAAGGGAAATGACCAAACTCTGTAACGGGGAAGAAGGTCAGGAAGGTTCGAAGAGAGTAAAAATCTGTCCAATCTTTTACATATACCCTCGGACCTAGATCTCCCATTACGCCAAGTGTGCCCAGCACATGGTGGAGCAACATCCATCAGGTTGTGATCCGCAAAAAGTTGAGAAAAGAAGGGTCCAAGAGGGTCAATAAGAACCTTGCTTCCCCAAATTTCTGAAGCATTCAAAGCGAGATTCAAGTCCCCAGTAAGAATAAGGTTAGGGATAGAAAGGAGACCCCCCCGAGTAGCCCTAGTACAGAAAAGATCACGATGCAGGTACGGGCCATAGCAGTTAAGAATAGACAACGGGGTATGAAAGTTTCTAAAACTAGCATCAAGGAGTATGCCAGCCATAGTTTTGTAGGCTTTGCATTTGACCTTGTGGGGATTCCAGCTAGAGAGAAGCCTTCCTGAGAGACCCTCAGAGCTGGTTGCACAGAATTCCCAACTCGGACAGAGTTTGGAGAAAGCTAGCAAAGCGGGATAAACACTGTTCATAGTTTCCTGAAGCAGGATAATGTCAGGCGCATGAGTATCAAATAGACGGCAAAGGGTCTTTTGTTTGGCCGAGCCCCCCAGGCCTCTAACATTTAAGGAGAGAATAATCATCAAGAACCACCAGAGTCAGGGGACAGTGCTCTTCCTCCACCCCCTTATGCGAGTGATCTATCGCATCATCCTAATATACACTAGAAGGTGCAAAATCTATCAGCTCCGTTTCCAAATATTTCCTCACGCCTTCGACATATAACAATACTTGATTCATAAACTTTAATAGCATAACTACGGTAGGGTCATAGGCTATGATGTATGATCATGGTATGGTCATAGTTTATGATTTATGTTTTTTTTGGAATTGATTTTGGTATGGTATATTGGTGAAAACAAAGGGTGTTTAACTAGGTTTTTATTTGTAGGGATTATCTATGGTCTATGACTAATCAGGGTTGATTTTTTTTTGTGAAAAAAAATGTTGATTATTTAAATAAATTTTATAAAAATCCAAAAATTAGTTGTATATAGGAATTTGAAACATATTATTAATTAAATTAATCTAGAGTTTATTAGAAAAACAAAAACAAAAACAAAAACAAAAAAACTCCACACATAACTAGAGATAAATAATTCATCAAAGCTCTGAATTAATATCCTTTGATTCTTAATATAGAGTTCATTATGGAAACATGTGTATCATTTATTGAATTGTGAGCATTGTTAATAGAATTGTGGGGAATGTTTATTAAACTATTAGTATTAAAGAAATATACACTAAAGATTGTGGAAATATGAACATTTGGTGATGAAACTATGAACAAAGCATACATAACCATATAAGTAATTAAAGAATTTTGAACAATTTTAATGGAACCTTGAACATTTAGTTATAGAACCATGTATATTTTTTTATGGAACAATGAAAAATGTTGTTGGAGCAGTGGATATTGTATACAAAACCACAAGGAATTAAGAGACCTTGAACAAAGTTTGTATAACCATGAAATTTGGAGATGGAACCATGAACACAATTTTAAAAACTAGGAACCATGATGGTGGAACTAGGGCATTGTTTACAAAACCATGGGTACTTAGGGAACCTTAAACAAAGTTGGTGGGTTCGTGAACAATTTGTTGTTGAATGATGAGAAAATTTTACAAAACCATGAAAAATATTGGTGGAACCAAGATAAATGCTTATGAAACCAGAAGAAATCACTTATGTTTATTGAGAGGAAGGCACAATAAATGTTCAACATGAATAAAGTCAACAATGGTAACAAGGTGGTCTAAAAGTAATGTTTCAATTGGTGGAACAAAAAAGAAAGAAAGCAAAACTAATATATAGAGTATGAACAATGTTAGTGGAACCATGGATACTGTATATAGAACTACAACTAATTAACTAGCCTTGAAACAAGGTTGTGGAACAATGAATATTTCTTGGTAGAACCATGAGCAATGTTAGTAGAACCATGAAGACTTAAGGGACCTTGTATAAAGTTGGTGGAACAATGAACATTTGATGGTGAAACCATGAACAATCTTTACATAACCATGAATAATAATGGTGAGTGAATCCGTGAAGTGGTAATGTAGATCAAAGTAACCATGATATTGAATATCTATGATAAATAATAATTGAATACTAAAGAGACTAAAATTGCATGTATGTTGTCTAGCCTAGGCTACATGCCTTTAGTTCCCAACCCACTCCACTACCTCAGGGTAGCTAAATTGTTGGACCTCCTCAAATCATGTTACATCGGATGATATAGGCTTGTGTCTTGTCCCCCGGGAACTTGAGAATCATGAGAAGATCATGACCCAAGAGAGAACCTAATAGACGTTATTAAAAAAGGAAAAATACTAGACATGTGATATCTACCCAAATCTAAATATAATGAAATGCAAGAATATTGTTATAATAAATTATCCAAGACTGACCCAATGGGAAACACGGTCTATCAATAATAATAATAACAATAAATCAAAATGATATCATGAATTGTGCATAGGATAGTTGTTGATATCCTGGTCGTTGTCGAGTTTGGAATTTTTCCTTCATTGGAGCCTATAGGGGTGCGAGCATGGAAGGATTTGGCTAACTTTGTGGGTGCATGAATTCACCCATCCCCTTGATTTTTCGACATGGTTTTTATATTAATTAATTGTTCTGGGCTAGCATATATATATATATATATATAAAAGTGTAAATAATACTAATACTAACGTAATGTTTTTTTAATACTAGGGAAATGGACAACTGGGGAATGGCTACTGCTCGCAAGCATAGGACATGGGTAAGCCCATGTATGATTTGAACTCATAACCTATGTTTACAACATGTGACTTCACATCAAGTGAATTGCCAATGAGCCACACCCGAGAATGCTAACGTTATGTTATGAGCATGGTTCATCGAGAAATATAGCACAACCACAATGTTGATAACATAAGAGATTATATATATATATATATATATATA
>LPNX010804419.1:62155-81553 GCA_001517045.1 Pseudotsuga menziesii
AATATAATTATTATTAAATATGTTATTATTATACTTTTAGTTTTATATAAATATATTATATTTTATTGCTATATGCACATGGTAAAATGCATATCTTTGTCAATGTAGTAATGTAAAATAAAAACATTATAAAAAAATAAATTATTTTAACTTATTCTAATATAATTTTATTTAAATTTAGTTTAAAAACAATAATTAATTTTAACCTATTTCAATATAATTTTATTTGAACTTAGTTTAAAAACAATAATTGACATTGTAAAGAGGCTAATTAATGCTTACTATTTGTTATTATTGTTGACTGTTTTTGGTTGCAGGCAGTTAGGTAACCCTCGATATTGTTCATTAAGATAAACAGCCAGAAAGCACAATCAAGCTGATCAAGTAATTGTACTGTTACAAGGTATTCTTACCTGTATTTGATGCTTTATTCATCCACAAGTATAGATCAATATGTAATGGTGCTTTTAATTATTAAAAGAAAAATTATTGTTTCAGATATGAAGGAATATTGTGGTCATTAAAATTGAAGGAATATTTAAGTTAATGTATACGAAAGCAAGGTTATTAACGATGGTGATTTATACAAACAATTTAGCTATTCTTTTGAAGACAAATATACTCTCCAAGATAGAAGAAATTTTAGTACTCTTTCTATAGTGTAAAATTTTGAAAAATCAAATCATCCATGTAACTTTCATAATTTTATCTGAATTCATGTTTTCTGAAATCTATTTTCCATAAACTTCCAATTTTATGACTCATTGAAATATTTAATTACTGCAATAATATATTACTTTTCTTTAAATTAAATAAAGAAAAACAATTCTATTAAAATAAATATAATACATGTTATATACTTCAATGCTATAACTTTCCAATTTTATGACTCATTGAAATATTTAATTACTGCAATAATATATTACTTTTCTTTAAATTAATTAAAAAAACAATTCTATTAAAATAAATATAATACATATTATGCTATAACTTTTAGGACATATTTTTTCAAGCATATAAAAATCTCTAAAATATTTTAATATAAATATGCTTTAAGAAAGGACATATTTTTTTAAACATATAAAAAATCTCTAAAATATTTTAATATAAATATGCTTTAAGAAATGTGTTAAATCATTTAATGATTTAACAATATGCTATGTTAAATGAGCATGAACAACAAGTGTTAGAATCAACTCATTAAAGAGATAACATAATTCGAAAAACAAATTTGTAAATCATTGCAATTTGAAAACACATGCTCTTGAAATTTGCATTCGTTCTTGTTTGAATTGCTTTGGTTCTTATCCAACCTCCATGTATGTCCCATGCACACCTGCCCGCTAAACTCCACATAATGTCATAAATTCACATAACACTTTTGAAAGCATCTACATGTTCATGAAGAAAAGTGCACATGTGTTTATGAAAGTGTGCGTAGAATTTTCCCCTTATGTAAAAACAAATTGATCTTGAGGCATAAACAACGTTAGTGGGACACAATAGGCTTAATCTCTAAAGGAATCTTCTTCAGCTCAAGCACAAGCACCATGGTTAGGGAAATTTTTTTTTAGGTATTAGACCCTAAATATATCTTCTTAGGCTTGATTTCCATGAACAATACCTACAAACTACAAAAGAGGTCATTTCTAGGGTGACTTTGGCATTGAATTTAGATATGGATGCCATTACAAGGTTTTGTGCACTAATTATGGGGCCTTAACCATGGTCAAGGAAAAAAACAAGTTCCTCGAGATATTGTTGAATCTTCTTGGGCTTAAAAGCCTTGAACATGTCCTTGAACCAACACATGAGTCCTCTGTAGGGTTTCATTGCGAGTCTCCAACTAGGATACATGTACCATGTCTAGATTTTGTGTACTAAAAATGGGTGTCGAGGCATAAACATGGTTAGGTGGGGAACAATAACCTTAAGCCCTAATTGAAATTTCTTGAGGTCTAGCACCATGGACAATAACTATGAACCATGACATGAGACCTCTCCATGGAGTATTTAGCATTTGAGTTGAATATGGGTGCCATTACAAGGTTTTGAAAATAATGGATGGGTCTCAAGTCCTTAACCATAGTTGAGGGAGGGAAACAATAACCTACAGTACTATGAATTCCTTCTCAAGCTCGAGTGCCATTGATGAGTCCTTTAACCAACAAATACCACTTTGTATGGTATCATTTAGCTCCAAGTGGATATGGTTGCCATGACTAGGAAAGTAGTCAACTAAGAATAAGTCTCAGGATCTAAGCAAGGTTAGGGGAGGGCAACAAGAGACTTGTGCCCTAAATGAAGCTTCTTTAGCTCAAGTGCCATGAACAACATCTATAACTCACAAAGCTTAAGGCTGTATATTTCCATCACTCTATCCTCAAACAACCACATGGGACCTCTAGGGCATCTTTGACATACTAAAGTGATATGGATGTCATGATTAAACCACAACATAGGCCTTAGAAAAAATGTGTTTTGGGCCCACAATAAGAATGGTTATCGGTGCTATGGTTGAGGTTCATTAGCATTCAAGTGGGATACAAGCACCATGAGGTGGTTTTATGTAGTGGAAATGGGTCTTGAAACCTAAACAAGGTTAGGGTGGAAACAAGGGGCTTGAAACCTAAACAAAACTTCTTGATCTCAAGTATCATGGTTAGGGGAGTAAAAAATTTGGGTCTTACGCCCTAATGTATATTTTTAGGCTCCATCACCCTGACCAACACCTACAAAGCACAATGTAAGCACTCTTTAGGGGGTGTTTGGAATCAATGTTGGATATAGACACTATTAAGAGGTTTTATGCACTGACTATGGGTCATGGGGCCTTGGCCATGATTGAGGAAGGAAAAATATGCATAAGGATATTTTTGAATCTTATCATGCTCAAGATATTTGAACAAGTCCTTGAACCAACATATGAGTACTTTGTAGGCCTTTGAGTGGGATACATGTACAATTATTAGATTTTGTACATTAGAAATGGGTCTAAAGGCCTAAACATAGTTAAGGGGAGAAACAAGGGCCTTAAGACGTAATTGAACCTCCTTAAGCTCAAGTAGCATGAACACCATCTAGAAATAGTGACACAATTCCTATCCAAAGAGTATTTGGCATTCGAGTTGAATAACAGTGGCACTATAAAGTCTTAGGCTTCATGGATGGGTATCGGGTCCTTGACCATAGTTGAGGGAGGGAAACAAGGGACTATAAATATAAACTTGATTCTTAGGACCAAAAACCATGGAGGAGTCCATGAACCACCGCTTATGACCTTTATAGGGTGTCATTCACCTCCAAGTGGCATATGGGAACTATTACTAGGTCAATTATGAACAAAGAATCGATATCAAGGTCTAATAAAGGATTGGGAAGGAGAATAAGATTCGTTTTCCCTAAATGAAGAATATTGGTCTCAAGCTCCATGAACAACACCTACAACCCATGAAGCTTCTCAAAATATAGCACCATGAATGCCTCTTCGAACCACGGTGGAACCACAACATAGGTCCCTTGCAGGGTATATTTGGCCTACTAAAGGGATACAAGTGTCATTATTAAACCATAACACAAACCATAAATAAGAATGTGTCTCAAGCCCACACTAAGAATGGTTCTCATGGTTGGGGTTCTTTAGCATCCAAGAGGGATACATGTTCCATGAGTAATTTTTGTGCATTGGGAGTGAGTCTTAAGGCCTAAGCATGTTTAAGGTGGGGGTCTATGGGGGGGGCTTAATCCCTAAATGAACCTTCTTAAGGTCAATTTCCATGGTTAGGGGAGTAAAACACTTGGACCTTAGGACCTGAAAATAGATTCCCGGGCTTGATCTCCATGAAAAACACTTTCAAACTGTAATATAGGCACTTTCTAGGGGGTCATTGGCACTATAGTTTGACATGGATGCCATTAGGAGTTTTTTCACATCGAGGATGGGTTGTAGGGCCTTAATCATGGTTAAGGAAGGAAAATAAGTTCCTTGAGATATTTTTGAATATTATCATGCTCAAGATCCTTGAGAGAGTCCTTGTGCCATCATTTGAGTCCTTTGCAGGTGTTCTTTCCAAGCCTCTGAGTGGGGTATGGGTACTATGAGTAGGTTTTGTGTACTACAAATGTGTCTTAAGTCCTAAACATGGTCAAATTGAAAACAAAGGACCTTAATTTGTAATTGAACCTTCTAAGGATCAAGTTTCATGAAATATTAACATTTAAAAACCATATATGAGCCCTCATGAGGGGTTCTTTGGCATTAGAGTTGTATATGTATAGAAGTAAGATGTTTAATACATCATAGATGGATCTTGGGCTTTGAACATGGTCATGGAAGGAAAAAAACAACCTTGGATTTTTGACCATGGTGAAGGTAGGGAAACAACAACCTTAAGGGAGGAGAAAAAGGCCCTTAGACCCCATAAAACAACTTCTCAAAATCAACATGAAAAAAATAGGGAGCTACACCTCTATAGGGGGGATTTACCATTTGAGTCAGATTTGAATGCCATTAGAAGGTTTTATAGACCATGGATGGGTTTTGAGGTCCTGACTATCAACAAAGAATGAAAACAAGCATGTTAGGATCTTTTTGAAGCTTCTCAAGCCCAAGAAGAACAAATCCTCGAACTAACACATGGGAAATTTGTAGGGGGTCTTTGGCCTCTAACTAGGATATAGGTACCATGAGAAATTTTTGTGCATTGGAAATGGGTTTCAAGAAATAAAGATGGTCAAGAGGGAAACAATGGCCATATGCCATAATTGAACCTTCTTAGTATCAAGCACCATGCACAACACACAGAAACCATGACGTAAGCATTCTATGGTGAGTCTTTGGCATATTAGTTGAATATGGATGCCATTAAAAGGTCTTATGCATCATATATGGCTATCGGGTCCTTACACATTGTCCCAGGAGAGAAACGAGAGGCTCCTACCCTAAACCTTACTTCTTAGACTCAAGCACCATGGATGAGTCCTCGAAATACCATACATGAACTTTGTATGGTATTAATCACCTCAAAGTGGAATATGAGCACAATGACTAGGTTGGTTGTGAACCAATAATGGGTATCAAGGTTTAATGTAGGTTAAGGGAGGAAAATCAGGTCCCTATGCCCTAAATGAATCTTCGCATTCTCAATAACTATGAAAAACACCTACGACCCACAAAACATGCCCTCTTTCATGGAGCTTTTGATCATGAATGGTTTACCAAGCTATGTTAGGCTATTTTTAACAAGACTAACAGGTCTTTGGGTCTTGGTAGTGGTTAAGGAAGGACATTAATATCCTTAGGCATTTAACAAACATTCTTAGGTTCAACCTTCATAAATTTGCATTGAAAGACGACATATGAATTTTCTATGGGATGTTTGGACTCTAAGGGGAATATGAATTTCTTTAATTATTTTTGGGTGGTGTGATGGGTCTAAGGCCCTCAATGGTGGTCAAAAATGAAAACAACAGCCTAACACAGAAAAAGAATCCTTCATGCCAAAACCATTGTGAACATGGTATCCAACCATGACACATGCCCTCTTTATGGGTTCTTTCAACTTTGAGAGATAACCTAGGCACCATTAGGTGATTTTATACAAAGGGAATGGGTGTAGGGATCTTGAATATGGCTAGGAGAGGAAAATAGGTCTTATGCCCTTAAAACAAGGTTTTAGTGCTAAATATTTTCTTTTGAAAAATGTAAGGGTGAGATAGTTTTACATAATTTTTATTTTATGAAAAAATAATGCACACATGCTTTAATAACACACATGTGCTTTTATAACCAAAACATGTGCATGATTTTATAGCTATAATTTTATAACTAAAATGAGCACACACTTTTATAATGCATGCATCTTCCTACGAATTCAAAAAAGGGTGGGATTGTCTCTTTTCCTTGACATGTTGGATGAGTTGGACGATTTGGTTTGAGATTTAGAGTGACAAACCTAGTGGTTTAGACTACATACACAAAAACAAACTCATTTGTCTAGCTCCCTATCATTATCTCCATTTTTAATGAGGTTTTTAATATGCTTCACAAATTCATCATCAATAAAATTGCACATGCTTATATAGCTATGTATGTAGATTCATATAAATATCATTTTTAAAGAAAACAGATATTGTTTTCTATTTTTTATTCAATTTTATTTGTATATATGTCATAATTTTAAAATACATAGGTCTTTTGTTTCTACCATAATTTTTTATTGCATCAACTATATAGAGAACAAATTATATGGTGCACAAGTAGAAACAAGTTCCTACACACTAAAAAAAATGATTTATTGTGTTAATACCCTCAAAATTGGTCTTAACGCTTGACCTCTTTATTTTAGGCATCACTTACGTTATTAATTAATTTATTTTTTATAAAATCAACATTAAAAATATGAAAACAGAGTGGCACATAAGAACCAATTATTATCTACAAGTGTACAATTTTTTCAATAAATTATGTCACTTACATGTTAAATCGAGATCTTAGCATGAACATATGCATTTTATTTTATAGGAAAAGTAAAATACCACTCTTAGATAAACACAATTTTTTTAGAGGTTTACAAACTTTCTAGAAATAAAACTTATATATATTATGGAAGGTAATTAGATTTTCTAGATGTTTCATTTATAAATATCATATTCTAATTAGTTTTGTGTGTACCTCTAATAGTTACTCCTAGTCAACATATTGGTAGTTCTCCAAATTTACATTACAACTAAAGTTTCATAAGAGGGAGGCATTAGCTTGATTAACCATCCCTTAGATAAAATATAAAGTACACATAGATACCACAAATATATTACAAATATAGTACAAGTCAAGCTCTCCAAACCATAGAAAGAAAAACCATAAGAAAACCCTATCCACCAGCTCCTTATATTAGCTCAAAATCACTTCTACCGAAATTTGGTTAGTCCACCAAAGATCCTAAAAACAATAGCATCACCATTGACATTTCCCCCTTCACACCTACATTCCCTAGAAGTGTATAAGATGCATCCTTCTCTTATCCTAGACGATAAGAATAACAAGTAGCACTACAGTTTCCAAATCCCTCATAACCATAGTCTTGTTCTCTCATAAAAGCTACAAATAAAATGAATTCTTTGCTCCTCTATGGTTTATCCCAAACCTTAGCCTTCTTTTCCTCCTTAGGGTGAAACTCTAACCCTTGGATTTCCTTTTAAATTCCACCAAAAACCTAGAATCCAAGATAAATAGATCAAATATGCATGAATAAGATTACAATAAGATAAGGTCACCCTCGATTATCACATCTTTAACTCGAACACGTGAGTACAAGTGTGATGAAATGACTCCTCCGTCTATTTATGTGAGATATGAGGTATCCATATAACACAAAGTAGACTTAATCCACTACAAACAACCTCACTCTACATAAGATAGAGCCACATATGGAGGGGTCCAACTCTAAGTGATGTATGCCAAGATCTCCAAGTCATACACATCTAATAAGCAAGGCTCCAAGGTTGATGCTCCTTAAGCGAGATCCAATATTACTCCTCCAAAGGCCTCCAAATATCAAATGCACCTTTGAAGCCACATGTACCTCCTTTTCCACTCCACTTACATGATCAATACATCAACTCAATCATTGTTAATTCAAGTATAACCGTCCATGCGAACAACCAAGTATTCCAATGACATACAGGGTTCAACGCCCTCCTCCAAAATTACCAATGCTTCTCCTCCAAAGAAAGGAATCTTTCAAGCATCAAACCAAGATCCATGTGACCATCATGAAGAAATTCACCATGCTCCATAAGAATTCTCTAGGGAAGAATTCCATATAAACATCCATAAAAGGTATGGAAATGAATAAGTAAGTCAACACCACTATTTTTCCATAATAGAACAACCAATCGTCATCCATACACCATGCACACATTGTCCACCTTGTATCATATGAAGAACCCCCATGGATAGTGTAAACACTTTTAGGATAGCTCCAAAAGCTAACAGACCCTCTTTATGAGTAAAATGTTTTCCCAACATTGGTGCTCCCTTTGCAACTCAACCAAACCTACCATTTACAAATATAAATTTGTTGTAGTCACAAAATCAAGCACTGACACTTGGAAAATAAGTTTCACACAACCATCACACTCCTCCATCAAATAATCATACATTACCTCCTTAAATCAATTGGACGAATCCAAAGAATATGGTCAGCATATCTCCTAAAAGGTATACTTTCCCTCACTTAAGAGAAAGGCGTTCCTACATGCTTTTGTTTTTTATGCAATGTCTAAGTAATCCATCTTGACTTCCTATATACTAGATTATAATATGATGGAATATCCATTTCCAATATCATGTCGTGTATCCCTAAATTTGACTCAAGTCTGACCTATGCATCACAACAACCTCCTCTCTCCCTTCAATCTTGGAAGTAGATAACCTTGTGAACTAAATTATTTCACATCCTCAACAAACTTCACATCTCAACTCAACTTATTCTCTTTATATAATGCAACATTGATTCTATATGATGTATAAGTATCACTATATCAACATTGATCATATATGATGTATAAGTATCACTATATTAAACAACACAAGATGCCATCTGAACATCTTGAATCTATAAGGAATATTGACCACCTGTGAATTCAAAGGAATTAACTTTGGATCAGAAGCCACCTACCTAACTCCATAATCCCTCAAGTCAGCATCACATGCCAAAACTATCAACAACCCATGACCTTGGGTATCTTTCCCATGCACCTCAAAATCTATTGTGACCGGAGCATCAACCTCGATAACATAAACTCCTTCTTTCTTAGAGAATCAGAAATAAAGAGTGTCATCATGGTTAACTCCCTTCCTTGAGAGAATACAACAACCAAGTCTTCATATTCTAAAACACTCCCTTCATTCTCAAGCCCAAAACCAATCACCAATTAAAAAATAGGTTTTGAAATTATCTTCATGGAAGCCCTTGTGCAAGAAGTTGAGGGACCCTTTAGATGCAATGGTGGAGTGAAGTCATTCACTCTTGATCCAAAAAAAAGAAATCAACCCAAGCAACACCGAACCTGCCAAGCCTAGTCGCAAGGCTGGCAATAGTCATGCCAACTATGATAGTAAACAAAACAGCGCCTCCGATTTAGTCAAGCTAATCGCGTGCACGATTTCCTTTGCTAAAATGGAGGCGCGATTGTGAAAACCTGTTTTTAATTTTAAATCGGCCGAGGCCATCTTTTTCTCATTTTCCACGCGGCTATTGGACGAACGAAGAAGAAACCTCGACTGTGCATACGCGATTTTGGGTGTGCTTGAGCCCTCCATCTCCACCTTTGGATAAACCTCCCCTTTGTGAGGTATTTTCTTCAATTTTTTTCATGTTTTTTTCATTTTCTTTATCAATTTATTTGCCTTAGATTGAAAAATTAAACCATATTAAGTTAAATTATGGCCAATTGAAACAAAAACCCAATGGAATTTCCCAATTGAAACAAAAACCCGATGTAATTGGTCAATGGAAACAAGAACCCCAATGTAATTGGCCAATTGAAACCAATTCCTCAATTTAATGATAAAAATGAAATAATTTTGATTATTTAACAAAATTCCCATGCCCAATGGAAACCAAAACCCCAATTAACTCAAAAAACAAATGAATATATTGGGTTTTTTTCTTTGTCATGTTTTTTTTTTGACATTTTGTATACTCTAATGTTGAGTCTTTAAGTTGTGTATTTTGATATAGTTGGTTGTGATATGATCCAAACCATCCCATTGTATCTATGATAACAATTATTGATGTAGGAATTGACAAGTGGCCTCATCTAAAGGAATTACCCTGCCTTTCTCATAGAAATATAGTCACCCTCATTAACAATAGCTACCATAACCATTGAATATCACCCTCATCAAAATGATAATAATCTTCATTATTAATAAATGGTTTAGAAATTGATTACCAACTTCATTCAACAATAGCCCCTCTCATTAACAATAAATAGCTTATGAATAGACTAACACTCTAACAACGTGATCCATAACTAGAATAGAGACTAACTACTAGTCTCATCCATATTACAATTCACGTCATTAACAATAATTAAAACATGAAATAAGGATCCTCACAAGGATCCTTGTGAATCCATACCAAAATCCACAAATAAAAACCTTATAATTTCGATGAAACTTCTCGAAGTTGCTCTTCCAAGAACATCAATAAACACCATATAGTTTTGATGAAACTTCCTAATCCAAGTGTCAAAATAAGGTATAGTTCAGCTTCCCATGCTTTTAACAAATATTTCGTCTTGAACGAAGGGTACTTTTTGGTTAAGTTCGAGACAACAAAGTTCAACAATAGACTCTATGAATGTGAATATACATAGGTAGGTTGATGTATTTAATTAAACATGCCAATCACATACTATATCATACATGATATTTAATCCAGTGGAACCCTTACAACCATAGAATCCATAAAGTTCTGCTAAATAGCCTTTGGAGTCCAAAAAACATCACACTACAACAAATAATTACATATATAACAAAATCGTTGCCTATACTGGTATTTTATTCATCAACAACACATTATGCCGCCTATTCATTACTGTAAAATTCAAGATCAATATTTAAATTTACATGATAGATTTAGTTTATTTGTCAATAGTTATACAATTTTCAGTTCTTAGATATGTCATTATATCATGTGTTTATATTTCTAATGATATTTTATTTGTATTTATGATTGCAGTGGCTACTATGGATCGTAACAATGCAGAGATACTGAGGTTCATTGGCCATTTGAGAGATATTGGTTCAGTTTGGAGGGGTGGAGATGAGCTCCGCCGCTCCCTGTCAGATTCATTGTTATCTATTGTTGATAGGATTGCAAGATCGAATGATGCGTTGTATAGCATCGCATCTTACAAGGAGAGAAAAAGGCAACAATATGCTGATGGCTTGAGTTACAATGAAGTAAAAAAGATGAAAATAACAAAACAAGCCATCTATTCATTGTTTAGACTGCCTGGGACAGATAACATCCCGGAGATCAGTAGGCCACATATTTCTATTGAGTGGTGCACTTTTCCACCCATCAGAGACAACTGAATGGATAGGTGGTACATGGTTTTTGACATTCCCCCTCACAACAATAGGGAAGTACTGATGTACTTCCTCCGAAAATTGTATGCAGAGTTTGTGATGGGGAAACATGTCAACTATTTTGACATGTTGGGCTTCCAGGGAGTTGGTAGGGGAATGCCCCAACATCGACCCCATGCTAGGCATAGAGATGCCAATCCACAGATACCTGCACCCTGTGCCCAGCTACCGAGGGCAGACATCCCTCCTGCACATGACATGGTTGCCCAAACACAGGATGCATTTTTGACTCTAGCTGAGATGGTCTCTCGACACACGGCCACTATTGACCAGAGAGCGCCCTCTTCCTCTGCTGGTGTACAACCACCAGCTTCTGGTGGTGGAGGGACATCTATTGGTGGGGATAGACTGACATCCCATGTGCCTCAGAGCGAGCCGCACATCTGCACATCGTGTGGGGGACCCTGTTATGGTCCTGGACCAAGACATGGTACTAGTACGATGACTGGTGGTCAGGTAAGGACTTTGTTTTAAAACTCTGTTATTGAACTCAATTTTTAATTGTTCCATACTATATCTAACATATTAAAAGATTCGTAATATATATGCAATATTTACTCTTGCAGGAGTTTGATGCCTCTCACGGGGGTGGTACTGCACCCGGTGTGGTTGTACTCGAGACCTAGAGAACCACAGTTGAGGTAATATTAAAAAACTTGTCATTTTGTTATTACATGTATAATTTTGTTAATGCATGTGTTAGTCTTGATTAATTTATTAAAATGTCTAATATTTACAATTTTTGAAGTTGCACGAAGCCCACTTGGAACATGATGCTGAAGACATTGATATCAACGACATAGTCCAAGGTGGAATTTACGACTACTTAAAGAATGTAAGTACATGGGTTATGATTGAATCTTGTTCGAATTATTTAAATTTCTTACTGTACACTCCTTTATAGATATCGCTAATGTAAATATAATTTTTAAACTTGCAGATGCTAGACGCATCTGAAGAGGAGCACCAAATTGATGGAAGCGGTCACTCCCGTGGTGGAGTTATGTCCCAGGAAGGGGTAAGTATATTACAACATGTTATTTTTTCAGTACATATTATTCCATCCATTCAAATCCATGTCTAACTATGGTAACACTTTATGAATGTAGACATCATCATAGATCCATGCACCACCTCTTTGGTATGGATCTCCCCGTAGTCCAAACATAGATAAGGGGGTTGTTTACACCAGACGAGGTCCCTCTTCCTTGAACAGAGCGACTGTGCATGAGGATCAACCTACTCATCCCATGATAATGTACACACTTCCAATGGCAGTTGTTGGTTAGCTATGTATTCACTTCACAAGTGGTTTTTTCTTAATGTTATTTTCACATGTTTACAGCATCAGGATGTAGAGTCATTCATGCCAGACCTTAGTGGGATTGTTGATGCCGCTGTCAATGCCGCATCTACAATAGAGATAAGTCACAGTGAGGTACATCTACTTGAATATTTGTAATTGTACATTTCATTTGTATTGTTTCTGGACATGCATGATGTCTAACTATTTAATCAGTTGGTGAATGTAGCCATGCCCTGGTCCATTAGTGCACGCAACTGAGGTTGATGTTCAACCTATGGATCCTCTTACTACTAAAGAGCACTAGCCTCATCTGCTAGAAATGGTTTTTTCGGTGAAATGTTCATTTTTTACATAATTGATTAATACTTTCTCATTCATGTACATGTTGATAATTCTTGAGATAATTGACATATTTTTTTTTTATTTGCAGAGAAGCATGGCAACGAGGCTCGCTGCAAGGTCGAGTACAGCAGAGGCACCCACACCCTCCTCACCACAGGCACCTATACCCCCGATGGATGCAGTGAGTCTTTGTTTTATTTACAATTGAGTCATATTTTAAATTTTCAAACTTTGTTATTGATGCACAGTAGTAGCTCAGTTACCTAATCAAGAAATATTGTCATTGATTTGCAGTTGCCAGAGATGCACAGTGGTCGTAGACGGAGCCAAAGAGCATCAGGGTTCGGGAAAAACAAGAGAAAGTTAGAATTTTGATGTGTTAGTCCAGGACAAATATGTATTTTTATGTACAGTCCGGAGTCAGAGTATAGGGGCGTGGTCCAGGACAGATGTACTTTTGTTTGCACATGTACCTCAAATATGTTTTTGATACATGTACATTGACAGGCCATAGATCTAGGCCTTATATTTTTGTATTATAACTTTCATGGTATAAAAAATATTTCATATCAAGGCTCTTGAGATATTCATGGTTCAGTCTTTTAAGTGTGATTATACATGTGTGGCGAAGAATGTTTCTATGTGTAATGTTCCCAATTTTTTTATATATTTTACGATTGTATGGAGATATCAGTTATAAATTTGAGAACAATGCACAATTACAATAAATTACGTAATGACAAAAATGTACATTTTAATTGTTTTTTACCACGATCCAATTGCATATACAATGTTATATTAACAATGTCAAATTGTATTCCAAAAGATGGAACATAGGTCTAATACACATTTAAGCACCCAGCACAGCTAAGCAATTGATCCAACTTGGTGAAATACAAAAGCACCTTACCCACATAACAACCTAACAAACGTTTAAAGGATGCACAAAGTTGACACACTTAAATGATGCACCAATGTGGTATACATAAATAAAATTATTTTTTGGCATGATGTCTTTCATCTAACGAGTACATGGGATACACATCAAACCTAAAAGTATTCGAGTATTATAAGGTTGATTCAAAATAATGGTTATGACTGTATCCTGCACATTATGTATGTCCTGCACATTATTTTATCATTTTGTTAATGTACATGGCCTTTGATAAATGGCCTCGAGTAACAACTTTGAAAGAGATGAAAGTTATGTGTGATTATTGTACATGGCATTTTCGAAGCATTCGTAGTGTGAAGATATATATATTTTGTAATAATGGCGTAATAGAATGGCCACTTGTTTCTAAACATAAACATGTTCCATTACATGGTTACTGACTTAATGGCATTGTCTCCTCCTGCATTTCATCGTACAAACGCTCACATCTCTTATATGAGGGGAAGATCTACAATCTCCTTCAAGCTGACCTTTGTGCAAAAATTTCACATTCACTTACTGAGCAAAACCCTAGTTTCCAAAATTGACAAAAAAAAATGATCCCTTGTCCATGGACCCAGAGTAGAGGGCCACTCTAGCACTATCGCGATGTACTGAATCCAACGGAGCTGACGGTTCGTCGATCCGAGCAACGGTCATGATTCTGTGGCACGCTGAATCCCACCTCCTACAGGCTTTCAGGGACACCTGTTGAATCCCTACCCGGGGCATAGAATGGAAACCGTGTATCAAAAAGGGATTCCGGTGGGTCGTAAAAGCGTGTTTAGGCATGTGTTATGTGGGAACGCTAGCCACACCTTAACGGTCGAGCAATATGCGAATTTGATCCCTATGTGCAAAAATTTCACGTTCACATACTGAGCAAAACCCTAGTTTCCAAAAGTGACCAAAATAATGGTCTCTTATCCATGGAACTAGATTAGAGGGCCACCCTAGCACTATCCCGATGTCCTGAATCCAACGGAGCAGATGGTTCATCGATCCAAGCAACGGTCATGATTCTGTGGCACGTTGAATCCCACCTCCTACAAGCTTTCAGGGACACCTGTTCACGGGGGCGTCACCTAAGGACCAATATGATATCACGTCCGTTCATATTGGGGGGGTTAAAATTAAAAAATTAAAAATTAATATATTGGGGGTATATTAGGGGTAATTAGGGTGTTTTTTTTACTATTTAAATATGCAATATGCTGGGGCACGTTTTATTCAAATTTTTGGCATGAGCCGTTCACGAGTCCTCCGAGCCTTGCCTGTCAAAAGTCCTCTGAGCCTTGCCTGCTTGCCTGTGCCTGCGAGCTGTGCCGAGTCCTCCGAGCCTTGCCTGCGAGCTGTGCCTGTTCCTACGAGCTCGTTTTCCGAGGAGCTCCTGAGGCCGTTAGCAGAGGAAGGGAATGGTTATACCAAGATATGCTTCAGCAACAAAAGCTTTGGTCTTGATGATGCTCGTGTTGCAGAGAGAATCTTGATGGAAGTTCAGAGTAATTTGACTGATGTTGATCTTTCAGATTTCATTGCGGGAAGAGGCGAGGACGAGGCCCTTAAGGTAATGGCCATATTTTCATCCGTTTTACAAGGGTGTGTATTGAGGACCTTGAATCTTTCTGACAATGCATTGGGTGAGAATGGCGTTAGGGCTTTTGGGTCTCTGTTAAAATCTTAGAAAACGTTGGAGGAACTGTATTTTATGAACAATGGTATCTCTGTGGAGGCTGCTAGAGCCATATGTGAGCTTCTGCCCTCTATTGAGAGGCTTAGGGTTCTGCATTTCCATAATAATATGACAGGGGATGAAGGGGCAGAGGCGCTTTCAGGGCTTGTTAGGAACTACACTGCGTTGGAGGATTTCAGATGCTCATCTACTAGGGTTTGTGCTGCGGGTGGTATAGCTCTGGCAGAAGCTCTAGGAGCAGGTGATAAATTGAAGAAGTTGGATTTAAGGGATAACATGTTTGGGAAGAAGTGTGGGGTTGCTTTGAGCAAAGCCCTTTCAGGCCATTTGGGTCTCACAGAGGCTTACTTGAGCTATCTTGGTTTTTAGGATAAGGGGACAATAGCTCTTGCCAACAGCCTCAAGGAAGGGGCTCCATCCCTCAAGGTTCTCGAGATGGCAGGCAATGAATTTACTGCTAAAGCAGCTCCGGCTTTGGTAGAGTGCCTTGGTTTGAAAAAAATGCTTACAAAGTTAGTTTTGCAAGAGAATGATCTCAAGGACGAGGGAACTGTTGTGATCTGCGGAGCACTTGTGGAAGGCCATGAGCATCTGAAGGAACTTGATTTGAGTTCAAATTTCATCAGCGCAGAAGGGGCGAAGGTTGCAGTTGAGTCTGTGATCAATAAGCCCGACTTTGGTCTGCTGAATATTGATGGAAACTGCATTTCGGAAGAAGGAATTGTTGTTGTTAAAGATGTGCTGAGAAGAAGTGTCAAGGGTGTTTCTGTGCTTGGATATTTGGAAGATAATGATGCAGAGGGAGAAGGTGATGACTATGAGGGCGAGGATGGGGATGGGGATGAGGATGATGATGGGGATGAGGATGATGATGGAAATGAGAGCAGTGACAGTGATGGTGATTTAGAGGCCAAGCTTAAGGATCTGAAAATGTAGTAGCACGGTGTATAATCTTGGCATACACATATAAGGACAAATTTGGGCCTTCATTTGTTGCGAAAGCTCTGATCCCCTGAAGGCAAACTTTTAGAGTTTTGGTTGCTACAGATAAGTCCCATTATATTTAAATGATTAGAAATTCTATCCCCAGCTAAATGTTGTTTTTTGAATGAGAAATGTGATTTTGCAGCATTTGGCTGCCCCAGCTTAAGTTCTGTTTCTTGTATTGCACGTTTACTTGTGTTTCAGTTAGAATTTATTTATCAAATTCTTCATCATTCCTAATGAAGATGTTTTTGGGTACTTTGAGTTCCTTTAAATTTTTTGCTACCACAGCTTTAATATCTTTATTTGATGTGCTTCGGCAAAAGTATGAATGTTGCTATATTTTCACATTGGTATGCAATGTTCAAATTTTATATCTTGGCTTGACGTTATTTTTTTTCCTTATTTGAGTTTATGTGCTCGTTTATATCCAATCAGTCTGAAATGATTTTGATGTTCAAATTGAATGGACGGTCAATAGTGTATATTTTAACACAAATGGTGGACGTATCTGGGACTGTGAGAATGGATTCTTCATTATCATGTGATATGTTCTGGACAAAATGTTTTTCCATAGATGCGAAAGAAGTGTATTGGAGTTGAATATATTTGTGTAAACGTCCAATCAAAGAAGCCAGAGGCTCCAGATTTTGTCCGTAGCAGCTCCATGTTGCTTATTTGGAACACAGCTAAAATGTTCTTGCCTATTTCCTGTCATTGAAGTGTTGTTTCCCTGTTTAAATTTCTTGGGATTTTTATTACCTGCTAATTTTACCAAATACATCATAACAAACTATTAAACAGAATGCATGATAATCTCAGGGAGGGGTGCCAGAAGTAGTGCACCTTTATTTTTGGGTCAAATTTGCCATTTGGACGGGCAAGAGGACTCCCACTGGGCAAGAGGACCCTCATCCCTGTTGAATTTTAACATGTATATGATATTTTCAACAAATTGCAGACTGTATTAGAGATAGGACTTGAGATATTAACAGCACTAAGATAAATACAGTAGTCAATTAAGCATCACACAATTGAACACATGATTTTTCACGGTGAAACCTTTTAAGGACAAAAACCCCAAAGCATTAGTAATTCATCCTCTAAGTGAGATGACTGAGTTTGTACATGAAAAGGGAATTTTTGTTCTCAGAACTCTAAGATGAATGTATAAATTTTTTCCAAAACCAAAGTAGCCCTAGCAGGCTTACTTCTGCTACCTCTGATACCACGTGTGCTGTACTGTAATGTACCTTCTGCAACGTCAACTTGACTGCTGCTGCCTGTGACCACCGAGCTTGCTGATGCTGCCCACCGTGACCTTCATTGAGGCTGTAGAAGCCTCTTGCTAACCGTGGCCACCAAGGCTATAACAGCCTTATGCTGCTATCCGTGACCACCACTGGCTGGATCAGCCTCCTACTGCTAACCCTAGCCATCATCGAGAGTGCTGCTGCTTCCCTAGTCTCCACCAAACCTGCTGTTGCAGCTTGCTGCTGCTACCAAGCCTGCTGTAGCGGCCCTTGTCACCACCGAGCCTACTGTAGCAACTTGCTGCTGCTACCCTTTTCACCACCGTGAACTGTGTGCTGTGAAGGGAGAAGCCCTAGCAGGCTAGGAGCCACCACACTAGGAAAAGATAAAGAATAAAAGAAAACTCAGCCACGATTTTTTTTTCTTCCACAACAGCGATGTTGATGAGGGTCCCAGTCACGAATTGCCTCAGTCAAATGGAACAGTCAAGTGATAGTTATGTGTTCAAATAATTTGCAAATGTCATTTATTTATAGTCCATCAAACATTTAAATTGGTTCCACATAATTAGGAGTTGACATTAGGGCTTCCTTTATTTTTCATCTTTGACCCTTGACTTTTAATCTTTTGTGGTACAAAGTTCTTCTTGGTGTTTTGACTTGTGCCACTTGGTTCTTCTCTTGATGGTCTCATGGACCAAGACTAGGGTTAGATGGTCCTCCAAGTATTTTTGTGGTCATAACAAGTTGTCTTAGGGGTCCTCATGGTTCATTCATGCCCACTCAAAGTACATCTTCATAAATAAGGAGAATTATCCAATGCTTTATCTTGATCTTCTTGTGCCACCAAGGTCAGGTGCTAGGTCTCTCAACCAGGGGTAGCTAGTCCCTGGAGAAGGTCTCATAGCCCATAGATCAAGGAGAGGAGTGCATCACTTGCCCAAATCCGGTCTAGGGCTTATGGTGACGACTTGGTAACTGACTAGGTGCCTCAGCTCCAGGATGCATCAGATGACTCAATGTCAAATACTTGGTAACTGAGCAAGCACCTCCATTCTCCCAGAGAATGTCTCCTAGCGCCAGGCTGAGATTAATCTAGCCCTGGACTAGATTAAATTCTTGATAATTGACTAGGTGCCTCCATTCAGTGAATGGCCCTCAAAATAGACTGCTACTACAGCTTTGAATGCCCACCACACGGTGATATGAATTTGAAAAATATTTTCCTTTGGCCTCACTGAATGCTGGAAACCTTAGCTGTGAATGTCGAAAACACTATTTTTCTGTGTTGCAGAAGCTGTTGAAAAAATCTAAGCATAGCGGGGCTTATTTTGCAGACTAGTAATTATAAGGGGACAGACTGAGGTTTTCATCAGGATTTTGAGTCAAAATTGCTTGGCTGTGAAAACTCAGTTAGTACTTGCGGGCAAGAGTTTGTCCTGTGAGTACTTGCAAGCTAGACATGCTGGCATTGAATTTGACTATCTGGCATTTTGAAACCATTTGTTTTGAGAGGCAAGCCAGGTTTGACTCATGAGTCCCAGTCAATCTTGGTGAGTTTTGCTACTTGTTTCCAAGGGTGGGCATGCTTCCCCAGGGCAATGCTGATTGGAAATGTATGGGAAACGAAATTAAACAATCTGTAGGATAATTTGAAGGCTATGTAAATATATCCTTTATAGCAGTCTTATAAGTTCTATTTAAATTTATTATGGGATCCGG
>LPNX010804419.1:99674-148923 GCA_001517045.1 Pseudotsuga menziesii
TGGTGATGATGTTGATGAGGATGATGATGAGGATGATGATGATGATGAGGATGACCATGTTGATGATGATGATGAAGATGATGATGGGAATGGTGATGATGATGACGATGATGACGATGGTGATGATGATGATGATGATGGCGATGGTGATGATGATGATGATGATGAGGAAGGTGATGATGATGACGACGATGGTGATGATGATGTTGATGATGATGGAGACGATTCTGATGATGATGTTCATGATGTTGATGGTGATGATGATGATCATGGTGATGATGATGATGATGAAGGTGATGGTGATGATGATGAACATGATGAAGATGATGATGATGAACATGGCAATGTTGATGATGATGATCGATGATCAATGATCATGGTGATGATGATGATGATGATGCCGACGATGATGATGACGATGGTGATGATGATGTTTATGATGTTGATGTTGAGGATGATGATGATGATGATGATAATGATGATGATGATGATGATGAGGAAGAGGATGAGGATGATGACGATGAGGATGATGTTGATGATGATGACGACGACGATGGTGATGATGATGTTCATGATGTTGATGGTGATGATGATGATCATGTTGATGATGATGTTCATGATGTTGATGGTGATGATGATGATCATGTTGATGATGATGATGATGATGATGATGAGGATGAGGATGATGATGATGGTGATGGTGATGATGAAGATGAACATGATGATGAAGATGAACATGATGAAGATGAAGATGATGATGATGAATGCTATTTTTTTTTTACAAAACGCGCACGCGTTTTTATTTAACTAAATCGTGCTCGCGTATTTTTGAAATTCAAAAATTTATTCCCTCCAAATGATAAGGCCGAGCCTCCACCCATGCTTTCATGGAATTCCTATGCCTATGTGTCTGCTTTGTACTTTGCTTCGGATTCAACATGCCTATGCCTTGGAGTATGATAAACCATGGCAAATTCAGCATTATATCCAAATTTTCAATATGCTCGTGTTTAGTGGTTCGTCTGATTATGCTACACACCTCCATTTTTTATGAGATTTTAGAAACAGATATGGTTTTTTTTGCATATTTTAAATATGTAAATTTTAACAAGAATACATAACTTTTTCTATTTTTTTCTTATTTATCTTCTGTCATCACTCATCAACTCAAAAAACACACTGGTAGTGTTTTGTTCATATCTCTTTCGTTTCTTAGCCATTTAAAAAAAAAATTGTATGGTGCACTAAAGAACACCAACCTCTACATGCTATAAAAAACCTATTTCCAAATAATTGCATTAAGACATTCAAATGCTGCACCCACAATTGATGTACCGTTTTCGAGGTTTGATCTCTTAGATAATTAAAAAAAAATTAAAAAAATTATTTTTATTATTGGAAAAATAGTCGTGCACTAGTCCTATATGTTCTCTATATGTATACCGGTTTTCGTAAGTTTATTACATCATTTACACACTCAGACGCTGCACCCACAAAAACATATACCTTATAATTTGTCCAAAAAATAAAAAGTGCCTGTTAAAATTTATCTAACTTTAGATAGTTAACAGCATTTTCAATAGAAAAAAATATATATTTGGAAAGGTCATTCAATTTCCTACATTTCTTGTTTTTTACTAATCGCAGGATTCATTGTGTAAGTGTCTCAAAATATCCATGCAAGTTGATGGATGCCTGTTTTTTCAGTTTTGTATTGCATCTAACGCGCCAAAAGAGACCCTCAACTTATTGCACACACCCAATGACGAATAATAAAATAAATCTTCACCACATACTTGTTTCATTCAATATAAACACTATAAACAATGTCTTTAAAATATTTAAAACCTTATTTAATTTGGTTAGCAGATGTCTATCTTTGATATAATAATAAAAATACTAATTTTGAAGACCACAAAATATAAAATAAATTTTGACCACATAGTTGTTTCATTTCATATAAACACTATAAACAATGTTTTTAAAATATTAAAAACCTTATTTAACTTGGTTAGCAGATGTCTATTTTTAATATAATAATAAAAATACTAATTTTGAAGACACAAAATATAGGAATGATGACCATAAAATAAATCTCACAATACACTTGTTTCATTATCTTCATAATTAGAAGCTTGTTTATTTTAAAATATAAGCACTTTAGACAATGAGTGTTAAATATTCAAAACGTGTATAATATAGCCTTGAAAATATTTGTTCCTCCTAAAATAAAAATTTACCCAATGGTTTATTGTTTCACCCATAGATGTTTATAGGAGTTATTTATAGGAGTTGGCTAATCTCTAGACCATTTGCACCTTTTTAGGCAAGTTTGGCAGGAATCCTGCAACACGATTTGTTGTTGAAAATGAGATCTTCAGTATTAAAATTGCATTTTTATTGCAGAAATGGATTCACGACCCTCCATTACCCTAGGGACACCCAGACTATGCAATTCCAATCACTGAAAAATACCCTTTGAACAATTTCTTCCAGATTTTGACCAGAAAACTAGCCAGATTTTAGGTGCAAATGGTCTAGACTCTAGAGATTAGCCAACTCAGTGTCTATATCTTAGAATTTGGGGTTGACTAGTGCTTACTGTAAATCACCCATAACTATATATAACTAACTGGTAGCTAAAGCATGAATAACTCATAAATCATAACTAATAGATAACTAACTCTTTGGAAAAAAATACTTTGTTCTTAACACTTAACTTATGACGTATCAATATTCCACCACAAATCAAATATCTATGATAATATCTATATACTTCATCCAACTAAATAATGTTCAGTCCATTGTTCAGCAACAAAAAAAAATAAAAAAAAATAAAAATCAAAATTTCTAACTCTTCCATACCAGAGATCTTTCATACCACAGATCTACATGTTGCATGACAGATTGATTGCCTTTATATGTCATACAACGGTGTGCGTAAGGAGCAGTTATTCATCTATCCATCGAAAATCATATCAAATTTGTAATTCCAACCATCTATCCATCGAAAATCATATTAAATTTGTAAATTTTGCTTGATATATATAGCTAACACCTTTCCTGCTCATGAAAATATGTCATACGACGGTGACATCATGGCATATGTCATACGACGGTGTGCAGCATGCGTAGTTTTTCATAAGTAATTCGTTGAATCACCGTGCACCGGCCCCAACAGCACTAGAGGTATTTCATAACATTTGGTAGACTGAAAAGCCTTAAAACTATTCTGTCTGGTGGTCAAGGAACGCTCAGTTTTTTGTGTTGAAATTCCTCAGCTCTGACTCTCCTGGGGGAACAGTAATTGGAACTTACATAATTGGAACGAAATTTGGAAGAGAATTGGCAGAGATCGATGAATTCAACTGGGGCAACCACATCTGGAGCAAACAGAGTGGATTCAGCGGCCCCCAGTAGGCCATCAAAGAAACCCAATTGTAATTTCTTTCCATATCTGTAAACTATTTTATGAATAAAAAAATGTCAAAATTTCATACTATATCTCTCAATGAAAGCGCGCCTAGTTTTACTGTAATCATCAGGTTATGATTTTATCATATTTGAAAACAAGATATCCTTTATGGTTTGTTGGCTTTAAGTTTAATTCTGTCCTAGTTCCAACCATATCTGTAAACTATTTTATGATATCAAAATTTCACACTATATCTCTCAATGAAAACCCACCTAGTTTTACCTGTAATCATCAGGTTATGTTTTTATCATATTTGAAAACAAGATGTCCTTTATGGTTTGTTGGCTTTAAGTTTAATTCTGTCATAGTTCCAACCATATCTGTAAACTATTTTATGAATTAAAAAAGATCAAAATTTCACCTGTAATCATCAGGTATGATTTTATCAAATTATCATATTTGAAAACAAGATATCCTTTATGGTTTGTTGGCTTTAAGTTTAATTCTGTCATAGTTCCAACCATATCTGTAAACTATTTTATGAATTAAAAAAGATCAAAATTTCATTTAGGAACCATTTGTCTATCTCTAGCATTGAAAGCCCACCTACTTTTGCCTGTAATAATCTGGTTATGATTTTATTATTTTGCTTTACTGCTCAAAACAAGGCATATCTTATGGTCTTTTGGCATTAAACTTAATTCTATCCCAGTTCCAACTATAGTTGTAAGATTGGGCTGTATTGACATTTGTTGTCCAGAAATTCCAGTTCCAACCATAGTTGTAAGATTGGTCTTTTGACATTAGGAGAGAGCACCGGGTAAATAAACTCTTATAGCTGGTGAACCTTTTGTTCAAATGTTCAAACAAAGTGCCTATTTTATCAAGCACGTACATGCGACCACTAAGATTTAACTCATTACGGTTATTTTTTGGTGAGGGAATTTGGGGAGTACTTCAATTCATGACAGGTGTTATATATGAAATTGTAAGTAGGCAGATTATATTGATAGAAAGATAGTTAATGGGTAATGGAAAGTGGCCATTGAAAGTGCTGATAGGAAGATAGGAAACTATGGACTTTTTTATATAAGTTGAGAATGCATTTTCAGAATGTTATGGAGTTACATTTTAATTTTTGGTTAAAAAATAAGTTGGGTTTCGATTTCATGAATGAGAAAGAGATCCAGTTTTGTGAAGTTGATAATATTTTTTAAAGTTTGGTTTTGTTATATTCTATTTGTTATGGACACTAATTAAGTATAATAAGTGTAGATTAATTATAACTTTTTAACTAATCAAATAAAAGTAGAAAGGGAATCAAATATTGAGAGTGTAAATTTTTTTATCACATAATATGAATATAAACTTATAAGTATAAATGAGAGAGGTAACAATATTTTCAAATAAATATTATATTTATCATTTTTTTTTATAAATTTGAATTTCTCCTTTCATGTAAATAATTTTTATATCAAATTTCTCTTTTTCATATTTATAAGATATTTTATTTTTATTTATCTTTTACTAGCATACTATATTACTAAGACTTATAGCAAAATTGTTACCCATGTACCTCACACTATCTTCTCCATAATTAACTGTAATTATAGAACAACTGACTACTCTAAATTCAATAAAAATTAACAGTTACTTCATAACTTATGATAAGCTGTTCACTTGAGAACATGAACTTTTATTTTTTCATTAAAGAACAAACAATGCCATAAGCTTATCTAGGGAATCGAAGGAATTTGGCATTTAAGCTTACTATGTTCTTTTGCATATTGGTTGTGCATATCTGCTTATGCCATCAACTATCAGCTTGATGCTCATGTTGAAAGATGTTTAAAAAGAGCATAGGCTATTCTTACATTTAAACCATTAGAGTTACATGATGTCCAGTAATAAATACGAAGGGCAAGCAAACTGAATATTGTAATATCCAGTAATGTGAAGTTCACTGCATCTAGAGTCTGCTTCTTTTCAAACCATTTGAAAATATTCTCTTAGCCAAGCACCAACCAAGTTTGTGTTATTTGTGGTATCTTACTTTTCTATGGATGATTGAACTGTATAGTCATTTTTTTTTGGTGTTTGCCAACTTTATATTGAACACGTCTGTCGTTTCTTGTCATTTCTTGTGTTGCCAGATTCTCGGTACACTCAACAAGAGCTTCCTGCATGCAAACCATTTTTGACACCAGGAGGGGTAAGTTCATATGTCTATACCATAAGATCATAATTCCGTGGGGAATGAATGGCACACCTTATTTTAGGTTAACTTTGCTTTTGTAAATGCAATTTTTTTTGTATTTATAACTCAATATATATTATTTATAGCCTTCTCAAGATATAGAATACATTACAGTATAGCCATTCTCAAGTGCTATCTAATTTTAGGTCATCTCAATATTCATCTTGGTTGGTGCTCTCTTCATCCCCATTGGAGTTATTTCTCTGGTTGCATCACATAGAGTATGTACTCTTTATCTATCAATTTAAAATTCTATTTTTACTACTCACAAATAACACTTTTCAGTTTCATATTTAATGCATGGAGTAACAGTGATTTATTCTAATTTTCAGGTTGTTGAGATTGTGTACCAGTATGAGACTGACTGCTTACCTCTACAATACAAGGTTAATAAGGATGCCAAGGTGGCCTACATAACAGATAGTACAATTGCAAAAAGCTGCACTCGAACGCTAAAAGTGGGGCCGATCCTTATTCCTGATCGCTAGTTTTCATCTCTATAAATTCATAGTTTCTCTTCTCTAAAGAAATGGATGAATTTAAGCTCTTTGACATTTATGCTCTGAAGGTAAAGGTATTGTCATGAACACAAATATACAGGGAATGTAACAATATATTTCTCTTATTGTGCAGGTGCCGAAGTTTATGAAACAGCCAATTTATGTTTATTACCAGCTTGATAATTTCTATCAGAACCATCGTCGGTAAGTGGACATACAGGAACTAATCATTAGAATGCAGTGGTCTTTATTTGGCTTTATAAATACACACGGCTTCAAGAGTATAAATAATAAAGAGTATAAATTGTAACAAAAGTTCTCTGAATACAAAGTGCAAACTGTCTTTTCCCTGAACAGAACAAACAGATAATAAATAAAGGATGACAGATTAGTTCCATGAGCACAAACAAGAAAGAGTGACATTTCCTCTTAGATAATTTATAAAGTGTTGGAGCACTGGTTTGAGCACTGGTTTATCTATTCAAAAGACTGAGTAGCAGTTAATAGTAAATAATAATAATAATAACCTATTTGAACCTGTTACTGTTTGTAAATAATAATAATAATAATAGCCTATTTGAACATGTTGATGAAAATACATGTTGGTAAAAATACATGTCTTAACAGTTAGACCTACTTAAAATATACATTAGAATGAGCAATTGCAAGCACTATCCACCTTCATAGCATGAGCAAGGGAATGAACTATCCACCTTAAGCTATGAACTGGTGTGTAGGTCATTATATCTGAAGCAATTTAGATCCAATTACTTAAATGCTTGAGAGTGGATAATGCTAACCATGAGCAAGATCCCAGCTTTTGTAAATTGCGATCGTGCTTGATGTACACAAACAATAAACTGTGATGTCAAGAGCTTTTAGTTTACAAAATAAGGAATTTTTTGACACCATTGCCATTGAAGATAGAAACAACAGTAGAATCAAGAGAAATCAATAATCACAACAGCATGATGTCCATACTCCCATTTCATCTCCAATCTGAGTTGAATTTCCAATTCATATGAATGAACAAGCTACCATTTCTAATCTTCCTTTGTTTCTACAAGAATGTTTTCACAACTTACCTTTTCTCATGAATACTTTCGCTCAGTACTCCTCACGTGCTAAAGATAAGAGACAAGTGATCGGGCTTGTTTGTCTAAAATTGTGTGTATTATCCAGAATTTATTTCCACTTGTCAAACTCTAAATTGCAGTCGTCTATGTTGTATTTCTGCGCTTTCTCTATGATTTTCACAAACATATTAATGTTAGGATCCCATCTCATCTGTATCTCTTTTGGAGTGAAAGAACCAAAGGTACTACTTCGATTACGATCTTTAGTTTTATGACTATTCTAATATCTCATCTGCATTTGCCCACAACACCTTCAAAGTCAGGGCATCATCACCATAATTCTAAGAAGCTTTTTAGTTTTATGACTATTCTAATATCTCATCTGCATTTGCCCACAACACCTTCAAAGTCAGTGCATCATTACCATAATTCCTTCAAAGTCAGTGCATCATTACCATAATTCTAAGAAGCTCCATAATTTCATATCTTAGTGGGTTCAACAGGGTGAAACTGGAATAATTTTATTCCTATGATTATATGTTTATTTGATTCATAGGTCGTCTATTGTCATAATGGAAGGAGAGGATTCAATTGAGTACACACACCACATATTAAATCTTTTATAAGTTTTCCAATGAAGTGGCACTTTTGTGATTATGTATATACTAATTGTTGACATTTCTTATGCTCTGTAAACATTTGCAGGTATGTTCACAGCATAAATGACCAGCAGATAATGAATGCCGGAAGTGGTAATGTAACAAGTGGTTGCGACCCTGAAGCAACGACTGGCAATAATCTCCCAATTATTCCCTGTGGCCTCATAGCTTGGAGTTTGTTCAATGATACTTACAACTTCTCTAGAGGGGACACATCGCTGACAGTTAACAAGAAAGGCATTTCGTGGAAAAGTGATCGTGAAAAAACATTTGGAAAAAATGTTTTTCCCAAGAATTTTCAGAATGTAACCCCTATTGGTGGTGCTAGTCTCGATCCATCAATACCTGTAAGTGGTATCTTTGTTTAAGTTCTTTACAAAGTAGACATGTTGACTGATTGTGTTTAAGGGATTTGTAATTATCAGGCTATATTTGTAAGATTGTTTATACCATTGCAAACAATAGCATCCAATTTCACAAGAAGGATTCACCGGTCTGGAAACTTGTGCCTTTCAATGCCCGGTGCATTGCTGTAGGTTATTTTAATCTTCTTTATTTTTTCTATGTTCTTGGTAGTTACCAAAGCATTGTGCCTTTCAATGCCTGGTGCATTGCTGTAGGTTAGTTTAATCTTCTATAATTTTTTCTATGTTTAATCAGTGACTACCATTGATTACTAATGCTCTGTTTGGATGAGCATGGCAGTTAAGTGAGCAAGAGGATCTTATGGTGTGGATGAGACTAGCAGCACTTCCAACCTTCAGGAAGCTGTATGGAAGGATTGAGGAAGACCTGCAAGAAAATGATAACGTTACAGTGAATTTGTTAAATAATTATAATACTTATACTTTTAATGGCAAGCAGAAACTGGTACTTTCTACAACGAGTTTTCTTGGAGGGAAGAACAACTTTCTTGGGATAGCCTACCTGAGTGTTGGAAGCCTGTGCTTCTTTTTGGCGATGGTTTACTTCGTAATGCATATCATAAAATCAAGGTACGCGATTTAGTGTTTAGTGTACAAATGGGTTTGGTTGTAATTTGAGCTCTTCATCATTTTTTTTAATGTTTTAATTTTGGAATGTTATTATGGTTATGAATAGTCATAGGTCTTAAACTAGCACATCTATATATTGTGGTTTTTAATGATTTAATTTTGGAATGTTATTATGGTTATGAATAGTTATAGATTTAATTTTGGAATGTTATTATAGTTATAAATAGTTATAGGCTTTAAACTTTGACATCTATATAATTTGTGGTTAGATCACTTAGATAAATATCAAATGGTAAAGAGATGGTTAGATCACTTCGATAAATATCAAATGGTAAAGAGATAGTAATGAAATGAAAATGATTTTTTTCTATTCTTCATATTCTTTTAGTTAAATGGGTTCAACTATTCATGCCTAGCTACATGTTATCATCAACATTCTTAATGTTATCAGTTATATATATCATCCACCTCCATAGATGAAAAACATAAACCCTAGTCCACCCCCAAATCTCAAATTAAAAAAACAACACAAATTATTTATACATAACTTATTTTCTAAGGTAAACTGCCATTTATCTATCCATGAACTTTCATGCTATAAGTTATCACCAATCATTCATGCATCAATCCACTTAGTAAAAACATAAACACAAATCCATCCAATTTCCTAAATAAAACTTTATTATATATATAATTATTATTAAATATGTTATTATTATACTTTTAGTTTTATATAAATATATTATATTTTATTGCTATATGCACATGGTAAAATGCATATCTTTGTCAATGTAGTGATGTAAAATAAAAACATTATAAAAAAATAAATTATTTTAACTTATTCTAATATAATTTTATTTAAATTTAGTTTAAAAACAATAATTAATTTTAACCTATTTCAATATAATTTTATTTGAACTTAGTTTAAAAACAATAATTGACATTGTAAAGAGGCTAATTAATGTTCACTATTTGTTATTATTGTTGACTATTTTTGGTTGCACGCAGTTAGGTAACCCTCCATATTGTTCATTAAGATAAACAGCCAGAAAGCACAATCAAGTTGATCAAGTAATTGTACTGTTACAAGGTATTTTTACCTTGATGCTTTATTCATCGACAAGTATAGATCAATATGTAATGGTGCTTTTAATTATTAAAAGAAAAATTATTGTTTCAGATAATATGAAGGAATATTGTGGTCATTAAAATTGAAGGAATATTTAAGTTAGTGTATACAAAAGCAAGGTTATTAACGATGGTAATTTATACAAACAATTTAGCTATTCTTTTGAAGACAAATATACTTTCCAAGACAGAAGAAATTTTAGTACTCTTTTTATAGTGTAAAATTTTGAAAAATCAAATCATCCATGTAACTTTCATAATTTTATCTGAATTCATGTTTTTTGGAATCTATTTTCCATAAACTTCCAATTTTATGGCTCCTTGAAATATTCAATTACTGCAATAATATATTACTTTTCTCTGAATTAATTAAAAAAAAAATTCTATTAAAATAAATATAATACATGTTATGTACTTCAATGCTATAAATTTTAGGACATATTTTTTCAAGCATATAAAAATCTCTAAAATATTTTAATATAAATATGCTTTAAGAAATATGTTAAATGATTTAATGATTTAACAATATGCTATGTTAAATTAGCATGAACAACAAGTCTTAGAATCAACTCATTAAAAAGGATAACATAATTCGAAAAACAAATTTGTAAATCATTGCAATTTGAAAACACATGTTCTTGAAATTTGCATTCATTCTTGTTTGAATTGCTTTGGTCCTTATCCAACCTCCATGTATGTCCCATGCACACCTCCCAGCTAAACTCCACATAATATCATAAATTCACATAACACTTTTGAAAGCATCTACATGTTTATGAAGAAAAGTGCACACGTGTTTATGAAAGTGTGTAGAATTTTTCCCTTATGTAAAAACAAATTGATCTGGAGGCATAAACAATGTTAGTGGGACACAATAGGCTTAATCTCTAAAGGAATCTTCTTCAGCTCAAGCACCATGGTTAGGGGAGAAAAACACTTAGGTATTAGACCCTAAATATATCTTCTTAGGCTTGATTTCCATGAACAATACCTACAAACTACAAAAGAGGTCCTCTCTAGGGTGACTTTGACATTGAATTTAGATATGGATGCCATTACAAGGTTTTGTGCACTAATTATGGGGACTTAACCATGGTCAAGGAAGAAAACAAGTTCCTCAAGATGTTGTTGAATCTTCTTGGGATTAAAAGCCTTGAACACGTCATTGAACCAACACATGAGTCCTCTGTAGGGTTTCATTGCAAGTCTCCAACTAGGATACATGTACCATGTCTAGCTTTTGCACTAAAAATGGGTGTCGAGGTATAAACATGGTTAGGTGGGGAACAATAACCTTAAGCCCTAATTGAAATTTCTTGAGGTCAAGCACCATGGACAATAACTATGAACCATGACATGATACCTCTCCATGGAGTATTTAGCATTTGAGTTGAATATGGGTGCCATTACAAGGTTTTGCCAATCATGGATGGGCCTCAAGTCCTTAACCATAGTTGAGGGAGGGAAACAAGAACCTATAGTACTATGACTTCCTTCTCAAGATCAAGTGCCATGGATGAGTCCATTAACCAACAAATACCACTTTGTATGGTATCATTTAGCTCCAAATGGATATGGTTTCCATGACTAGGAAAGTAGTCAACTAAGAATAAGTCTCAGGATCTAAACAAGGTTAGGGGAGGACAACAAGAGACTTGTGCCCTAAATGAAGCTTCTTTAGCTCAAGTGCCATGAACAACATCTATAAACCACAAAGCTTTAGGCTATATATTTCCATCACTATATCCTCAAACAACCACATGGGACCTCTAGGGCATCTTTGGCATACTAAAGTGATATGGATGTCATGATTAAACCACAACATAGGCCTTAGAAAAAATGTGTTTTGGGCCCACACCAAGAATGGCTACCAGTGCTATGGTTGAGGTTCATTAGCATCCAAGTGGGATACAAGCACCATGAGGAGGTTTTATGCAGTGGAAATGGGTCTTGAAGCCTAAACAAAGTTAGGGTGGAAACAAGGGGCTTGAAACCTAAACAAAACTTCTTGATCTCAAGTATCATGGTTAGGGGAGTAAAACATTGGGTCTTATGCCCTAAATGTATATTTTTAGGCTCCATCGCCCTGACCAACACCTACAAAGCACAATGTAAGCACTCTCTAGGGGGTGTTTGGAATCAATGTTGGATGTAGACACTATTAAGAGGTTTTGTGCACTGACTATGGGTCATGGGGCCTTGGCCATGATTGAGGAAGGAAAAAAATGAATAAGGATATTTCTGAATCTTATCATGCTTAAGATATTTGAACAAGTCCTTGAACCAACATATGAGTCCTTTGTAGGCATCTGAGTGGGATATATGTACAATTATTAGATTTTGTACATTGGAAATGGGTCTAAAGGCCTAAACATAGTTAAGGGGAGAAACAGGGGCCTTAAGACGTAATTGAACCTCCTCAAGCTCAAGTAGCATGAACACCATCTAGAAATAGTGACACAAGTCCTATCCAAAGAGTATTTGGCACTCGAGTTGAATAATGGTGGCATTATAAAGTCTTAGGCTTCATGGATGGGTATCGGATCCTTGACCATAGTTGAGGGAGGGAAACAAGGGACTCTAAATATAAACCTGATTCTTAGGACCAAAAACCATGGAGGAGCCCATGAAACACCGCTTATGAACTTTATAGGGTGTCATTCACCTCCAAGTGGGATATGGGAACTATTACTAGGTCAATTGTGAACAAAGAATCGATATCAAGGCCTAATAAAGGTTTGGGAAGGAGAATAAGATTCATTTTCCCTAAATGAATATTATGAGTCTCAAGCTCCATGAACAACACCTACAACCCATGAAGCTTCTCAAATTATAGCACCATGAATACCTCTTTGAACCACGGTGGAACCACGACATAGGTCCCTTGCATGGTATATTTGGCCTACTAAAGGGATACAAGTGTGATTATTAAACCAGAACACAAACCATAAATAAGAATGTGTCTCAAGCCCACACCAAGAATGGTTCTCAAGGCCATGGTTGGGGTTCTTTATCATCCAAGAGGGATACATGTTCCATGAGTAAGTTTTGTGCATTGGGAGTGAGTCTTAACTAGGCCTAAGAATGTTTAAGGTGGGGGTCTATGGGGGGGTTGGGGGAGGGGGTGCTTAATCCCTAAATGAACCTTCTTAAGGTCAATTTCCATCGTTAGGGGAGTAAAAAACTTGGACCTTAGGACCTGAAAATAGATTCTCGAACTTGATCGCCATGAAAAACACTTTCAAACTATAATATAGGCACTTTCTAGGGGGTCATTGGCACTATAGTTTGACATGGATGCCATTAGGAATTTTTTCACATCTAGGATGGGTTGTAGGGCCTTAATCATGGTTAAGGAAGGAAAATAAGTTCCTTGAGATATTGTTGAATATTATCATGCTCAATATCCTTGAGAGAGTCCTTGTGCCATCATTTGAGTCCTTTGTAGGTGTTCTTTCCAAGCCTCTGAGTGGGGTATGGGTACTATGAGTAGGATTTGTGCACTACAAATGTGTTTTAAGTCCTAAACATGGTCAAATTGAAAACAAAGGACCTTAATCTGTAATTGAACCTTCTAAGGATCAAGTTTCATGAACTATTAACTTTTAAAAACCATATATGAGCCCTCATGAGGGGTTCTTTGGCATTAGATTTGTATATGGATAGAAGTAAGATGTTTTATACACCATAGATGGATCTTGGGCCTTGAACGTGGTCATGGAAGGAAAACAACAACCTTGGACCTTTGACCATGGTGAAGGTAGGGAAACAACAACCTTAAGGGAGGAGAAAAGGCCCTTAGGCCCCATAAAAAACTTCTCAAAATCAAGCACCATGAAAAAAAAACAGGGAACTACACCTATCTAGAGGGTATTTAGCATTTGAGTCAGATTTGAATGCCATTATAAGGTTTTACAGACCATGGATGGGTTTTGAGGTCCTGATTATCAGCAAAGAATGAAAACAAGCATGTTAGGATATTTTTGAAGCTTCTCAAGCCCAAGAAGAACAAATCCTCGAACTAACACATGGGAAATTTGTAGGGGGTCTTTGGCCTCTAACTAGGATATAGGTACCATGAGAAATTTTTTTACGTAGGAAATGGGTTTCAATAAATAAATATGGTTAAGAGGGAAACAATGGCCATATACCATAATTGAACCTTCTCAGTATCAAGCACCATATACAACACATATAAACCATGACGTAAGCATTCTATGGTGAGTCTTTGGCATATTAGTTGAATATGGATGCCATTAAAAGGTCTTATGCATCATATATGTCTCTCGGGTCCTTACACATTGTCCTGGGAGAGAAACGAGAGCCTCCTACCCTAAACCTTACTTCTTAGACTCAAGCACTATGGATGATTCCTCGAAATACCATACATCAACTTTGTATAGTATTAATCACCTCAAAGTGGGATATGAGCACAATGATTAGGTTGGTTGTGAACCAATAATGGGTATCAAGGTTTAATGAAGGTTAAGGGAGGACAATAAGGTCCCTACACCCTAAATGAATCTTCACATTCTCAATAACTATGAAAAACACCTACAACCCACAAAACAGGCCCTCTTTCACAGATCTTTTGACTATGAATGGTTTACCAAGGTATGTCATGCTATTTTTAACAAGACTAATAGGTCTTTGGGTCTTGGTAGTGGTTAAGGAAGGACACTAATATCCATAGGCATTTAACAAACATTCTTAGGATCAACCTTCATAAATTTGTATTGAAACATGACATATGAATTTTCTATGGGATGTTTGGACTCTAAGGGGAATATGAAATTATTTAATTATTTTTGGGTGGTGTGATGGGTCTAAGGCCCTCAATGGTGGTCAAAAAGGAAAACAACGGCCTAACACAGAAAAAGAATCCTTGATGCAAAAAACATTGTGAACAAGGTATCCAACCATGACACATGCCCTCTTTATGGGTTCTTTCAACTTTTAGAGATAACCTAGGCACCATTAGGTGATTTTATACATAGGGAATGGGTCTAGGGATCTTGACTATGGCTAGGAGAGGAAAATAGGTCTTATGCCCTTAAAACAAGGTTTTAGTGCTAAATATTTTCTTTTGAAACATGTAAGGGTGAGATAGTTTTACATAATTATTATTTTATGAAAAAATAATGCACACATGCTTTAATAACACACATGTGCTTTTATAACCAAAACATGTGCATGATTTTATGGCTATAATTTTATAACTAAAATGAGCGCACACTTTTATAATGCATGCATCTTCCTATGAATTCAAAAAAGGTGGGATTGTTTGTTTTCCTTGACATGTTAGTGTTGATGTATTTGTAACATAGGAATGTATTCACTTGTATATCTTATGTGTTGTACCCCAATTTTTATTCCGGGAAGTATCTATAATGTAATTGAGGCATGTCATGCCCCGATGTTCCGATCGGGAGATTCAATAATGTAAAAAAGTCATGTAAAGTCATTGAGGTTAACCCTCCATTGTAAGTCAGGGCAATAGTCCCCACAATTGAGTCAAGGTTAACCCTCCTTGTTGATCAGAAGGCAAAGTCCCAGCAGTTGTGGGGCACTAGGGTTATTAGACTCTCCTAGAGAAGCTGGCCCTGGTAAGTAATTATTAAGTGAGGCTGACTTGTTGGAGTGGACATAAAGTGAATGAAAAAATATAAATAGCATTGAGTCTCTCCTCATTTCTACACATCACACACACACTCACTCACTGGGGCGCATGAGTGAGAGAGGAGAAGCTCTCTCAAGTGCGAGAGAGAGAACAACTATTGGAGATCATATTTTCTGTCTTTGGGTTTTACTGCTGCCATTGGTGCTCATTCTATCTTTGAGGAAGTTGCGGGGTTTTCTCCTTTATGGTTTTTTTGAGGAAAATTATTTGTGTCTCTTGTCTCTTGTGTTATTGTTGTGCATGTTATTCTCTCAGATAATATCCTAAGATCATATTGCTTAAATGATAAAAATATAACATGGTATTAGAGCTAACTTGAGAAGAAGACACTGTGCACCTGTAGAAGCGAGGGATTCTTACTTTTTGGGTCTCTCTCCACAATCCATCAGCAAGAGGATTCTAGGATAAATCTGCATTGAAGGGTACATCTTTCTATCGAAGCGAAATTTGATTCCGGGCAGTTCAGTTTTTGCTACAGGAAATTAGGGATTTTCACAAAAGAGGAATTTTTGAGTGAGCCCAGCATAGGATTACTCTTCTCATCAAAATTGATGTTTAGAGACCTGGGTCGATATTTTTGGTTGGGCGAAACTCCAGGAAAGTCAAACCCTAGTTTGACCCTGGGCTTGAAAAACGCTAAAATACTGAAAATGATAGTTTTGGTAGATTCGCTATATCTAGAGATTGGAGAAGGCTCAGGTGCCAAAACTTTCATAGGTTAAAGATAAATTTCTGACGTACACTGTGTTCATGTTTCAGCCTCATATTCACTATATTCTAGGAGAAATGACTCCTCCAAGTTAGGGTTCTAGCGTCTCCCAGGATTCCTTCCCAAACATGACACTTGGGGATAATTGGTATATCTCGGGCTATGAAGGTCCAAATGAAATTTATGAAGATGTTCCAGAAAGGGAAAGGACTTTAATTTCTGTGGTAAAATTTTCAGGCCTCGAAGATGAAACAGTGACACATGGAAGTCCGTACAACTTCGCTATGCTAAACAATCCTGAAACAGGTCACCTTGGGAAAACACTCATAAGTCCCAATTGGTGAAACCAATTCTGATGAAACATATGGTGTTGGAACAAGGGCAGACTAGGCTACCGCATCACGAAATTTCAAACACAGAGGGGTATTATTTTTGGAGATACCATAGAAATAGTATCAGGAATTTCTGCAAAAGTAATTGGTAAACTAGGGCTTCCTGTTTTCCCTCCGCTATTTTCAGAAAATGAGTACATTGGAAAACTCGCCTTGAAGATGTATATCTTTCTATCCAATCATATCTAAAAGATTCCAAGTTTTGGAAATTAGGGTTTCTCTAAGAAACCCTAGATCAACCAACTCCAGAACCAAGATGGACACCTCAAATCGGTAAGATCTAATCTTTTGCTATTTACAGTTGAGGTTCTCATTTCAAGATGACTAATCCCACCAGATTTATGACAGGCTTGGTGAGGCTAAAAAATTCCAAGCATGGAAGTATAGAATCTCACTACTTCTTGAAGGAAATGAAGCGGACACCTACATAAGTAGAGAGGTTCCAGTTTCAGAGGGAGATGAGGCTAAAAGCCTTACATAAGAAGAACTTGGTCAAGGCCAAGAAGATCATTGCTGATTCAATAGAGGATCACCTTATACAATAAGTGTCTTCCATAAAGACACCGAAAGAGATGTTTTGACCAAGCTATTTGAAGGAAAGAACATAAATCGAAAGATGACTTTGAGAAACCAGTTGAAGAATGTGAAGATCTAGAATGCAGAGACCATACAGTCATACTTTACGAGGGTCTCTCAAATCAAAGAACATCTTGAAGTGGTAGAAGAAGAAGTGGAGAATGCATAAGTTGTGATAACCACCTTGAATTACCTCCCATGATCATGGGATTCATTCATTCGAGGAATGTGTGCCAGAAGGAAGTGATTACTTTCAGCAGACTCTAGGAAGAGTACGCACAAGAAGAAGCTTGACTCATAATAAGAGAAAAGAACATGGGAGCAACTAAAGATCAAGCTCTCACCATCCAAAGAAGATCCCTCAAGTGACGAGGAATACGAAGGACTCAACTCTTGAAGAACCTATTATCCATCTTAGCATTTGGATAAGAAATTATGTTGTTATGAATGAAGAAGATGATGAAGCTAAAAGAAGGAGTCTACCCACAAAACAAATAAAGATAAGTATTCAATTGTCATTTCATGATATTGTTTTGTTATGCACTTGTTTATATTCAGTTGATGTGTTATGCATAATGGAATGTTTGCATTAATGACAGTATACTACTAATATGCATGTGATGGGTAAGTAGCTCATGGTGCTATACAAATCTCCATTGCTACTTATCTAGAATGAAACCTCTTTGCTGACATATTGGATTAAGTGCACAATCTCAATGTTGTCCTGGTAGAGATGGAAGGCATCTAGAAAGTTTCCATGAGATATGGATGAATGTTGTATTGGCGAAAATAGTTGCATGATCATATATTTATGCATAAGAATTTGCCATTATGAATATGCCTTATGAAATGTTTCTAACCATACAAATGCATTTGACTTGTAGGAAAGATCGCGTACATAATCACCTACAAGAAAATAAGGATGAGACTTGTTCTGAAGAACAAGTGACGACAGATAAAGAAGAATATGACGATACTTTTAAATAATTCAAAAGGCCTTAGACATAGTGCAGTTATGTTACATTGTTGAGCGACATCATTGATGAAGAAGTAGCCAAGAAGAAAGGGAAGACCAGTTCAAGAAGAATGATGTCTAGGATGCAGTATCGATACCTAAAGGGAAGTTCGTAGTTCCATCATGTAGTATATGGAAACATCGTAGCACGAGGCTTCTCACAAAAAGAAGGCATAGACTATGAAGAGACATTTGCAGCCATTGGAAGTTAAGACACATGATAGGCAGACTCATGTGTTCAAATGAAACAAGGCCTTGTATGAGCTCAGAAGGAACCCATGGGATAACACATACATGAGGAGCTTGAAGATCACCTAGAGTGATGAAGATCTTAAACTTTGCTACAAGGTTGAAGATGAAAGCCTATAGAGTATGACAAGCTCACAGATAGGTGTGAGAAGAACGCTTTCAAGATAAAGGATCTTGGTACCCAGTAACCCTAGATGGATACATAGAATATTGGTAGTAGAGGAATCTACTTGTCACTCCAGTACATAATGTTTCAGTGCATAAAGTACGAAAGGAAGAGGGAGAATGGTGCTCCGCTTCAGAGGGAGTAACTGTAGAAGATCCCGAGGTTTGAAATGGTATGACAGGATGGATAGCTTACTGATGAGTCTACGATTTACTAAGAGTAAATCGGATTCCAACCTTTTCTTCAAGGTTGAAGGTGGAAGACCAGTGATGATCCTGTTATATGTCGATGACTTATTCTTGATAGAAAAGAGGAACTCATTAAAGTTTCAAGAAGGAGACTTGTTGTCGAGTTTGAGATGAAGGACTTGGATATGATGCACTACTTTCTAAGCATGGAGGTGTGGCAGTATGCGGATGGAATCTCCCTGGGACAAGGGAAGTATGGAGTAGAGATCCTAAAGAGGTTCAGGATGATGGATTGCAAGGCCATGACCACACATATGGCATCGAGCCTGAAGCTATTGAGTGTTTCTTCATCTGAGATGGTTGATGCCATGATGTATCATCAGATGATTTGTTCCTTGATGTACCTGACAAATACAAGACCAAATATTTGCTTTGCTGTGAACACATTGAGACATGTTCACCTGATGGTTGCAAAGCATGCAGTGAGGTACCTGAAGGGTACAGTTGAGTATGGGCTCAAGTATGATACGAATCAGAAGATTAACCTAGAGGGTTATGTGGATTCATATTGGGTAGGAAATTCCATTGATAGGAAGAGCACCTAGGGGTGCTGCTTCAGTATGGGATCATGTGTGATATTTTGGTTTAGAAGAAAGCAATCCCGCGTATCACTGAGTATAGCTGAAGCAGAGCACGTCACAAATTTTTCGGCTAGTTGTGAGGCAGTATGGCTTAGGAAGCTACTGTCTGAGTTATCTGATCTCACGTTGGATACTACTTGTGACAACCAGAGTTGTGTGAAGTTGTCTGAGAACCTGGTGTTCCATGACAGGTCAAAGCACATCAAGATCAAATATCACTATATCTGGGATATGGTGCAGAGAGGAGAGATGAAGCTCTAGTATGTTGCGACGGACGAGTAGATAGCAGATGTGTTGACCAAACCGCTAGCTAGGGTGAAGTTTGAGTACTTCAGAGAGAGGCTTGGTGTTCTTCAGATAGAAGATACTTCAAGGAAGAAGTGATGGGACACATTTGTAGGAGCCATTCCAAGCATGATAGGAGGATCTTTCCCATGGTTGTGGATGTAAGCGCTGTGTGATGAGCATTGGGATGATGCTTCAGTTTATACTATGATGATGATTAGGATGATCATATGATGATGATATGCATCAGGATGATGCTATGATGAGTATCAGGATGATAATCTATGGATAGATTGTACAGATAAGCATGTAAAAGATCCTAAGAGATCCAATAGTCTGTGCTCGGATGCTCTTTCGAGGTTTTGCTATAGGTTGGTCGTGGACAGATTGTGCAGGTAGCATAGAAAATATCCTGGGAGATCCTATAGTCTGTGCTAGGATGCTCTTTCGAGGTTTTTCTATAGGTAGCATAGAAAAGATCCTGGGAGATCCTATAGTCTATGCTAGGATGCTCTTTCAAGGGTTTGCTACTAGAGGCATGTAATCAGCCCTAGAGATCCGATAGGTTGAGCTATGTGCTCGTAAAAGTCCTAGGGTGCTATTTAGAGTTCTTGCAGGTTGCAAGACACTCTTTTAAGGTTTTGCTTGGCCACATAGAAAATATCCTGGGAGATCCTATATTCTATGCTAGGATTCTCTTTCGAGGTTTTGTAGTGGTAGTCACATAGAAAAGATCCTGGGAGATCCTATAGTCTGTGTTAGGATGCTCTTTCGAGGTTTTGTGATGGTCACATGTAAAAGATCCTTGGAGATCCTATAGTTTTTGCTAGGATGCTCTTTCAAGGTTTTGTTGACGCATGTAATCAGTCCCGAGGATTCCACAGTTTAGCCAAAGATGATGAAGACCTACAGAAGCCATTCTTTGGGAGAATGGAGGCACCTGGTAAGTTACCATGAAATTGCTTCAGTTTAGGACCGAAGCTTAGCTTAGTGCTGAGAAGCCATTCTCTGGGAGAATGGAGGCACCTAGTCAATTACCAGGAAATTTGTTTCAGTCTGGGACTGACACTCAGCCTAGATCCGAGAGCCATTCTTTGAGAACGAAAGATGTAAGTGTTGGGTGGGCCATTCTGACATGGTTCTTGGATGTGTTCCTCTCATGGTCATATATAAGTGCTGAAGAAGATGAAGACCTACCTGGAGGCTAGGACTACAACCAGCATGAAAAAGGGTTGTCTCTGTAGAATTTCTTGTGACGAGAAGAATGAAGAGATAGCACCATTTGATTGAGATAGTGCAAGCAATGATGATTATCCAATAATGCTCTAGATTAAGTGGTGATGATCCAGACTTGATGATGATCCAGCGATGCTCCAGATCAAGTGATGACCCAGACTCGATGATGATCCAGTGATGATCTAGACTTGATGAAGATGACTTGGTGATGAAGATGAAGATGACTTGAATATGACTTGATGATGATCCAGATGATATAGAGAAGAAGACTTGTGCTGATAAATTGTGTTGAGAGAATACCTTCCTAGTTAAGAGGGAGTGTTGATGTATTTGTAACTTTGGAATGTATTCACTTGTATATCTTATGTATTGTATTCTGATTTTTATTCTGGGAAGTATCTATAATGTAATTGAGTCCTGTCATTCCTTGATGTTTCGATCGGGAGATTCAATAATGTAAACAAGTCATGTAAAGTCATTGAGGTTAACCCTCCATTGTAAGTAGGGGCAATAGTACCCATAATTGAGTCAAAGTTAACCCTCCTTGTTGATCGGAGGGAAAAGTCCCCATAGTTGTGGGGCACTAGGGTTATTAGACTCTCCTAGAGAAGTCGACCCTGGTAAGTAATTGTTAAGTGAGGCTGACTTGTTGGAGTGGACATAAAGTGAACAGAAGAATATAAATAGAAGTGAGGCTCTCCTCATTTCTACGCATCACACACACACACTCACTCACTGGGGTGCATGAGTGAGAGAGGAGAATCTCTCTCAAGTGAGAGAGAGAGAACAACTGTTGGAGATCATCTTTTCTGTCTTTGGGTTTTACTGCTGCCATTGGTGCTCATTCTATCTTTGAGGAAGTTGCGGGGTTTTCTCCTTTATGGTTTCCCTGAGGATAATTCTTTCTATCTCTTGTCTCTTGTGTTTATTTTTGTGCATGTTATTCTCTCAGATAAGATCCTAAGATCATATTGCTTAAATGATAAAAATCTAACAGTTAGATGAGTTGGACGATTTGGTTTGAGATTTAGAGTGACAAACCTATTGGTTTAGATTACATACACAAAAACACACTCATTTTCCTAGCTCCCTATCATTATCTCCATTTTTAATGAGGTTTTTAATATGCTTCACAAATTCATCATCAATAAAATTGCACATGCTTATATAGCTATGTATGTAGATTCGTATAAATATCATTTTTAAAGAAAACAAATATTGTTTTCTATTTTTATTGAATTTTATTTGTATATATGTCACAATTTTAAAATACATAGGTCTTTTGTGTCTACCATAATTCTTTATTGCATCAACTCCCTAGAGAACAAATTATATGGTGCACAAGTAGAAACAAGTTCCTACACATTAAAAAAAATGATTTATTGTGTTAATACCCTCAAAATTGGTCTTAACGCTTGACCTCTTTATTTCAGGCATCACTTACTTTATTAATTTATTTATTTTTTATAAAACCAACATTAAAAATATGAGAAATAGTGGCACACAAGAACCAATTATTATCTACACGTGTACAACTTTTTCAATAAATTATGTCACTTAGATGTTAAATCGATATCTTAGCATGAACATATGCATTTTATGTTATAGGAAAAGTAAAATAACACTCTTAGATAAACACGATTTTTTTAGAGTTATACAAACTTTCTAGAAATAAAACTTATATATTATGGAAGGTAATTAGATTTTCTAGATGTTTCATTTATAAATATCATATTCTAATTAGTTGTGTGTGTACCTCTAGTAGTTACTCCTAGTCAACATATTGGTAGTTCTCCAAATTTACATTACAACAAAAGTTTCATAAGAGGGAGGCATTAGCTTGATTAACCACCCCTTAGATAAAATATAAAGTACACATAGATACCACAAATATATCACAAATATAGTACAAGTTAATCTCTCCAAACCATATAAAGAAAAACCATAAGAAAACCCTATCCACCAGCTCCTATTAGCTCAAAATCACTTCTACCGAAATTTGGTTAGTCCACCAAAGATCCTAAAAACAATAGCATCACCATTGACATTTCCCCCTTCGCGCCTACATTCCCTACAAGTGTATAAGATGCATCCTTCTCTTCTCCTCTATGAGAAGAATAACAAGTAGCACTACAATTGCCAAATTCCTCATAACCCTAGTCTTGTTCTCTCATAAAAGCTACAAATAAAATGCATTCTTTGCTCCTCTATGGTTTATCCCAAACCTTAGCCTTCTTTTACTCCTTAGGGTGAAACTATAACCCTTGGATTTCCTTTTAAACTCCACCCAAAACCTAGAATCCAAGATAAATAGATCAAATATGCATGAATAAGATTACAATAAGATAAGGTCACCCTCGAGTATCACATCTTTAACTCAAACATGTGAGTACAAGTGTGATGAAATGACTCCTCCGTCTATTTATGTGAGATATGAGGTAGCCATATAAAATAAATTATACTTAATCCACTATAAACAACCTCACTCTACATAAGATAGAGCCACATAATGGAGGGGTCCAACTCTAAGTGATGTATGCCAAGATCTCCAAGTCATGCACATTCAATAAGCAAGGATTCAAGGTTGATTCTCCTTAAGCGAGATCCAACATTACTCCTCCAAAGGCCTCCAAGTATCAAATGCACCTTTGAAGCCACATGTAACTCCTTTTCCACTCCACTTACATGATCAATACATCAACTCAATCATTGTTAAGTCAAGTATAACCGTCCATGCAAATAGACAAGTATTTCAATGCCATACAGGGTTCAATGCCCTCCTCCAAAATTACCAATGCTTCTCCTCCAAAGAGAGGAATCTTTCAAGAATCAAACCAACCTCCATGCGACCATCATGAAGAAAGTCACCATGCTCCATAAGAATTCTCTAGGGAATAATTCCATATAAACATCCATAAAAGGTATGGAAATGAATAAGTCAACACCACTATTTTTCCATAATAGAACAACCAATGGTCATCCATACACCATGCACACATTGTGCACCTTGTATCATATGAAGAGCCCCCATGGATGGCGTAAACACTTTCAGGGTAGCTCCAAAAGCTAACAGACCCTCTCTATGAGTAAAATGGTTTCCCAACATTGGCGCTCCCTCTGCAACTCAACCAAACCTACCATTTACAAATATAAACTTGTTGTAGTCACAAAATCAAGCACTGACACTTGGAAAATAAATTTCACACAACCATCACACTCCTCCATCAAATAATCATACATTACCTCCTTAAATCAATTAGAAGAATCCATAGAATATGGTCAGCATATCTCCTAAGAGGTATACTTTCCCTCACTTAAGAGAAACACGCTCCTACATGCTTTTTTTTTATGCAATGTCTAAGTAATCCATATTGACTTCCTATATACTAGATTAGAATATGATGGAATATCCATTTCCAGTATCATGTCATGTAGCCCTAAATTTGACTCAAGTCTGACCTATGCATCACAACAACCTCCTCTCTCCCTTCAATCTTGAACTAGATAACCTTGTGAACTAAATTACTTCACATCCTCAACAAACTTCACATTTCAACTCACCTTATTCTCTTTATATAATGCACCATTGATTCTATATGATGTATAAGTATCACTATATCAACATTGATCATATATGATGTATAAGTATCACTATATTAAACAACACATGATGCCATCACAACATCTTGAATCTATAAGGAATATTGACCACCTGTGAATTCAAAGGAATTTAACTTTGGATCATAAGCCACCTACCTAACTCCATAATCCCTCAAGTGAGTATCACATGACAAAACTATCAACAACCCATGACCTTGGGTATCTTTCCCATGCACCTCAAAATCTATTATGATCGGAGTGTCAACCTCAATAACATACACTCCTTCTTTCTTAGAGAAACTGAAATCAAGAGTATCATCATGGTTAACTCCCTTCCTTGAGAGAATACAACAACCAAGTCTTCACATTCTACAACACTCCCTTCATTCGCAAGCTGAAAACCAATCACCAATTACAAAATAGGTTTTGAAATTATCTTCATGGAATCCCACCATACATGGACTTATACATATGCTCCTGAAAGCTAGAAGGCTTATCTAGATCCTCATTGTAATGCACAAGTGCCATAAGATTAATGTATATCTATAAACGCCAAAATTTAGCACACCTATTACCAAAGTGACCACACTTTCTATACTACCATCATTGATATTACAAAGATATCCTCTCAAATGCATTTTTGTATTGATGATCTACCAAACAAGAAAGTGAAGAATATTTTCCCTCAACCTAGAAACAAATAAATCATCATTGAAATTTAAGAACATCACATGATGGCATCTCAAAGCGAATGGATCCCAATCCTTTTATATGATATATAGCATCATGACCCAACTCCAAACTGATTACCCCCTATGATCTTGATTCATACTAAAGAGTTTCCTGTCATAAGTCATATTTATTGATGCCACACTATCTACATACCATCCAATACTTGACACAATGTTATAATATATACAATAGACCACGGGGAAGACATTCTCAAACTGGGGTGATCCTTCATACACTCCTACTATAGTACCACTTGCAACCTATAAGGAATTCCCCTTCTTCTTCTCCAGACACTTTTTGGCATAATGTCCCATCCAATGAAACCTAAATATTTTCACCTTAGTCAAGTGTTTCTTTCCTGTACTTAAAATTTTCTCTTTACCTTTGTTTTTCCGTTTCTTTATGTTCTTAGTGGAGGCTACTTCTTGTACTATATATTGTTGCATTGAATAATTTTCCAACTAGGTATTTTCCTACACAAGGTTATCCTAAATATTCACAAAAGATGTTAAGCTCTCACAAAAACAAATACCTTGGACAAATGGAATAAAAGATGGAGCAATTCCATTCAAAGAAATGGACATTAACTTTGTATCCCCCACCTTTATCCCTATGGAATATAGATCATATATAAACTATATGGACTTAGCGAGGTAGATGATGATTGTATTTTTCTTACTCATGTAGACGGTTTAAATCGTGTTCCTTAAAAGCATCTATCAAGAAACATAAGAACTTTGATATAATCCAACCAAAGTATCAAACATATCCTCTCCAATTGTCTTCTCTACAATTTGAGGGATGAGATAATACTTCACCAAATCAAGGATGATTCTCTTTTCATTGGCCTCCTTACCATGAATGACCGACAATTTTAGATCATTAGGTGCAACTTTCTCTTTCTTAGCATGTTTCCAAATCTCAGGCTCCCCCAAAATAATTTGTAGTTTAACCTTAAAAATATAAGTAAAACAACCCTTTAAGGGTTTAAACGGTTCTCCTTAGTGACTTATGGTATCACACTCAACCCCTTGCAAATACGTCAAGTACCACACTCTCATGCAATATCCAACTCACTTCCCACCAAGTGAGAAATACAAGTCTAATTCGCTTTGATAGTGTGTAGAAATCCAAGAATTGAGCATTTAATTCAAATTCCAAATTTTCACCTCAAACTTGAGGTTTCCTATATCTATTCCTTGTGAAATTTCAACCCTTAGTAGTGATATAAAATATTAAATTATAGTGCTAATATTTCACTTCTCTTCAACCCAATTTCACATTGAATTCCAAGAGAATAAATACCATACACATGTAGTTTAATAAATGACAATTCTAAAACCCTTAGGACACATTTTCCCAAGCATATAACATATTTGAAGGTCATATTATAAAAACAATAAATTTACTCCATTATCTTCAAGATGTTGTTAAACCTAATTCTCGTCGCCATCATGTTATGAGATAGGTATCTCATTGATTGCCTAAAATTCCTCAGAGACTGAAGTAAAAAATGAGAGAGAAAGAGTAATTCCTTACTTCGATCCACCACCATGCTTTTTCCTTGTGCAACCAGTGGTACCCACATCAGCAATGCACATTGTCCATTTGCAAGGAGCAGTGCCACCGCCTGCTGCATTTTTACAAAAGGATGTGATCCCCTAGCACTGCCTGTCTTCCTCATAAAAGGTGCGGTGATCCCCTAGCACCACCTGTCTTCCTCATAAAAAGTATGGTGCTCGAATTGTGAAGGAAAAAAAGATAAGTTTCAAGAGGTTTCTCAAATATTCCTTCATGGAACCTCATCCCTAAGAACCAGGATAGGTGGAATTTGAATTCCCCTATCCTAGCGATGATCCCTCAAGCTTCACCTTGCCTCCTAATCACTCAAGAAACTTTGAAATAATTTGGACAGAGCTTAGATACTATCACACAATCTTCCTCCCCTTCCCCATGAGGGGTGAGCCACTATTTAAAGGCCTCAAAGGATAGAATGGGTTGAGGATTTAAAGGATAAGGTTGAGGGATCATCCCTAGGATAGGGGAGTTCAAGTTCCACCTGTCTTGATTCTTAGGGATGAGGTTCCATGAAGGAATCATCGAGAAACCTATCGAAACTTATATTTTTTTCCTTCATAAGTTGAGCACCACACTTTTTATGAGGAAGGAAAGCAGTGTTAGGGGAGCACTTCCATTTGTAAAAAGGCAACAGGTGGTGGCATGAATCCTTTCCAATCGATAAGGTGCATTGTTGATGTGGGTACTGCTAGTTGCACAAGGAAAAAGCGCGGTGGTGGCTCATAGTAAGGAATTACTCTTTCTCTCTCATTTTTTACTTCAATTTCTGACTAATTTTAGGCAATCAATAAGATACCTATATTATACCATGATGGTGATGAGAATTATGTGTAACAGAATCCCCCCCAAAGCATTAGGCTAGAGGGAAAGGATATGAAAAATGCTTTGTCAGAATAGGTTATAACTTTGAGGAAAAGGTCCAAAGGTCAGAACTCATCAACAACCCAGGTGATTCTGCAGTACATTTACACTTTGATACATATCCAAATGACTCACACCATGGCTTATGACCAATACAATGTAGATCCATGTGACATATAAGCTACTAAAATACAATGTATATCCATGTGAAGAGGACTCAAATTTGGACATAAATACCAGAAATACAATGTTGATCTATACCATACAGACACAAATATGAACACAGCCACGGACATACAAATGTGGATCCATGCAATGAATCGTACAAAATACTCCATCACAACATGGGGGGAAGCAAGGAATGCTCAACAGACACCTAGGGTCTTTATCTCATTCTCAAAAAAGTACATATCAATCCATGCGAATAAATGTATTGAAGTCGAACATGGTAGAAACCATTTGATTACTGATCAATGATGAAAACCGTTAACAAGTGAAAGGGAGATCACCATCAATGTTAATGATTCCCAAGGTACCCCAGTACATTCCCCTGAATCTGAATGGATGGACAGATGTCGAACATTCGGCTGAATCTTTTGATCAAAGGCCAATGATAAAAGCCTATTGTTAAAAGTGAGGAAATATGCCATTAAGGTATTCATATTTCAAGGTATTGACTTGTTTCTAAGACTAATTCTTGAAATATGTGTTGAAGTCGACATGAATAGTCTTGTCGAAGGAGGGCCATGATGAATCCCACATCAACGACATGAAACTCGAAACATCATTCTGGAATTTGAGTATGAAGTAACCACAAGACTGACTCAAAGGAAATTGACACAAAATAGAGGTAGGTTTGACTGCGGAGGGTAATTCTCAATATACGAATTTCCTTTGAACATTGAGTGGCACGACCGAAGACTTGGAAACATTGACTCGATGAGGCGGATACCAGGACATAATGCGATGTTGGATGATGCATTCTTTGAAAAGAATCAAAGGAGTAACATGACTCATGAAAGTGGATTGACTCAAAGTCAATCTGAATACCTAATTGTTTGAATGAAATGCAAACATGTGCCATGTTCAAAGGTGACTAGAAAGTTGTCGCCATTACAAATGAAACATAGTTTCCTTCCCTTAATTTCCCCATCATGATCGATGAGTACCTCTTTTCTTTCTTAGCAAGTTAAAATAGGGTAACAAACGCTTGCTATAGATTATCATTGGATAAGTCCATTCTCATATGTTTTTTTAACCTCAGAAATGAGGGGTTCGTTCCCGAAAAGGATCTTTCAGTGTTTAGTTTAATGAGTCCAATGAAAGGAAACTCGACATCGTTCATGTTTAAAGAGTCTGAACAGAAATAAAGAAGACTCCAAAAAAGTCATTTTTTATAAATTTTAGTCTCTGAGGCCCGAAAAAGTATAAAATAATACCCTGGAGAAATCTTCTAGTCAATGACTAGAGTTTACCTTTTTCATAAATAGTCAATCTGAACTGAAAACGGGGTAAACTATTGTAGAAAAGATGACCTTTTTAGTACTTTAACGAGCTTCGAAGTGACAAGTTTACTTGGCAGTCTTTTCATATTTAGAGAGTCATAAAAGATCTTAAAGAGGACTCCATTGGGTTTTCTTTTTCGTAAACAGTTTTAACGAGCCCGAAAAAGTAATAAAAGTATACTCAAAAACTTAGTTCTAGGGTTTAACGAGCATGACTATAGTTTTAAAAATGCGCTTGAAAGATTTTTAAGTTTGACCGAGAACAAAAAAGGAGAAAATAAAACTCGTCCATACCCATAAACATCACTCCACATGTCTTGCAATTCTGAAAAAGTTTATTAGACACCAATTTGATAAAACAAACTAGGCAAAATAGAAACATATTGTGGGTAAAAATAATAAATTTAATTAAATAAAAAATGAAAAAGGTAAATAAAATTGGTAAATAGTGAAAAATAGTTACCATTTGCATTTTTACCCAACCTTGGAGAGAAAAATCCCTTTTGGAGACCATATTTGGAGTGCAATTTGTGAGATCTAGATGCGATCATTCGACAAATCGTCTGGACCAGGTAATTCTTATCCTCTTAACCTTCAATTTCATGGTTTCCATTTTTGTTTTAAGGTCATTTTTTGGGTTTTTAGGGAAATTTTATAATGGGGGAATGATCCTCACCATCATCGCGCTTTCCTCTTGCAAGAAAGGCAATGTTATTCGACACTGCACATTTCCTCAAAAGGAAATGCGGTGCCACCGCTCTCTCCAAAAGGACAATGTGCAGTGGTGCGGATTATCTAAAAAAACTGAAAAATGAGGCCAAACAAAAAGTTTTAAAGGTTTGCAAATGATGATATATGGTTTCTAATACCTTTATTTGAATGTGTGGCAGGGTGAAAGAACCAAAATGGTTGTATGGAAGGAAATAAAACATGAGATAGATGATATTTTTTGGGAAAATGACCATGGCATGGTCTGTGCACTTCGAGAGTGTGGACTCCTGAAGTTCTTGTAGGTGCCAAGCACGAGGGCCCAAATTAGACTACTGGAATATATAATCAGGATGTGGAATCCTGAGCAGTAGTACTTCGAGGTGGGGGCTCATATACTCACAGTGGAGGTAAAATATATTTACTTATTTACAGGGCTTTCTAGGAGGGTAGAACCCATATCATTGACTGGTCCATGAGGTAGGGATATGACTACCCAAGGCCTTATTGATCAATACTGTTTTTCGAGCACTCAAATGAGCGGGAAACAAATACCTATAAAATATGTAATGGATATACCTTTGAGGACAATTCTCTTTACCATGCAGCGAGTATCTGAGAGCCATGGGGAACACCAGGATTCTAGGACCCATATGTTGTATTCCCTGGAAGAAATGGCACCTACCGTGTTTAACTAGGCAGAATCCTTGTTGGTGGTCATCAAGGAGCAACTTACCAAATGTCGTCGGGGTGAGTTGAAGCAATTTAGGTATGGGACCATTCTAGTATATTTCTTTTTAGAGAGAGTCCCAATGTTGATGCCTCAAGTGGCCTTCAATGAACTTGGGGCACGAGATCCACATATGCTACGGTGGGTTGAGGTGATGGCCCTCCATGGTGGCGGGGGACCTAGAGTCAAGTACGGGGCATCGTTATTTCACTGGTTGGATGACCAGCTTCTGATGATCGAGGACTATGCCTATGCAGGAACAAAATTTCGTGGTGATCCAGACTTAGCTCTTCTCGAGGATGAGAAGTGGGGTGATATTGGTAAGAAAGAAATTGAAATACATGTTTTTATTTATTTTTATGATTTTATAGTTTTTATGCATGGTACTGAGGCATGTTTTCCTACTATGTAGATGTTGGGATAGCCAGGCCAGGAGCGTCTTCACTTATTGACAGGTGAGTAGGAGTTAGATTCGTACACCTGGAGGCCTATGAGGAGATGTAGGAGTTCTAGGAGAACCTCTAGAGGCTCAAATTAGAAATCCCTAACATATTAGTAAATGACCTACCGAGGAGGTATCATTGACACATGATTGGTGTGTTAGGACGTTTCGACCGCTTGCTATGTAGAGTGGCAATAATGATCATGTGCTACCATGAGCATCACTAGGGTTTAGCAGGATATCTACACTGAAATACATGAGCTTCATTTTTTTGTTATCCACTCTGGAAGTACTCCAAACTTGTCCTTCGCAATGTAAAAACTTGTTGTCGGCTCTAGGGGCTCTAACTTGTTGTCGGATCTAGGGGCTCTAGATCCATAGAATTCTAATACGATTACCTTTAATTTGGAGAATTTTAAACCGATACTATCTCACCAACATTGAAATATTTTGATGGATGAGGTTTCCATCCCTATGGCTTGTTACCAGCTTTATCTTTTGAACTCAAGGGCATGACCCTTTCTATTCAGGTATAAGTGGTCAAAGCTTCTTTGGATTACAACCTTTTAATAGGGAGGGATTGCCAGTGAAATCCATTTCATTGGAAAGTGGCGAGAACCCAAGAATTTGGTTTTATATCTTTCCAACTTTTTTTTATGTTTTATGTTGGATATTTCATTGGAATTGGGAAAGAGATTTGAGTAGTCCTAGGTAGAAATCAACCTACATTCTTGAAGAACTTGTGCCCGTTTTGATATGGAAGATTATATCCATCCAAGGTGATGCCTATTTTGTGAGGTTATGGATATTTGTCAAGATTTGTGAATCCATGAAGATATTATAGGATAAAATAAATCCACCCTCTCAAATGTTACATATAGGATTACATATCCAGAAGAGTCTCACAATAATGAGCATGCACAATTTCTAGAAATTGTAGTATAGCAGAAAAGGCAAATTCAAAGACTCAAGCAAGAATGTGGCATGCTTCATCATGTGATAAGAAGCACTTGAAGAAATCAAATCAAATTCGGATAAATAATAAGAAGATCATAACAAGCATGCATTTGTATAAATATGAAGTTTTCTACATGTATTGTAAAACAATTTTGATTTTCGATAAGTTTTATGAAATAGATACTAGTAGAATATTAGGAAACTCCTTTGTGAAGAAAAACAAAAACAAAATTTAGTTCTTTGAATTTCAGATAATCTTTAATCATTTTGACTTAGGAAATTTTTTTCACTGTGCTAAGTAATCCCATTACATTTTTAAGCGTTTGGTTCATAATATTTGGTATAAGAGCTTGGACACTTCCAAAGTGAGTCATGTTTGAATTTTTGCTATAATTTTTTTACGAGATGTTTCAGAGAGAAAAAATGGAGGGGTCATAGAGGACATAACGAAATATTTTTATGTGATTTTCAGATCCTAATTCATTATAGGTTTGGAGTTATGCCTTAGGGAAGTTAGTGTATTTGACTAGTCCAAAAACTAGTAATATTGGAATTTTCACTATAACTTGTTTAATAGGGTGTTTCAGATAGCTAAATTTGGATAGGCTAAAGAGGACATAACAAAATATATGTGGTACAATTTTTAGTTTCTTTTTCATTACAAGTGTGAGTTATAGCCTATGGAATTTAGGGTTTATGACTACTCCAAAAACTAGTCTCAAACATGTATTCTAGGTAAAAATGCTATATCTAAAGCTCAAGAGATCGAAATGGAGTGACACCTATTGGATCAGAAATACAATGGACTTAGTATTTTTGGTATAAATTTCATAATCAAATCCAAAAAATTGGTCATGTGGTAGTCAATAGACTTTCTATCTCCTGAAAAGGACAAAAATAACAAGGTTTGGTATGTTTACCATAACTTTTTCTTGGCACATTAGAATTAGGTCAAATCTATGGCATTTTAGAGTAGACATATCATGATACTAAAACAAGAAATTTAGACACAACAGGGATGAATTTGCGGAAATACCTTAGTTGGAATGTCGGTCAACAAAACAACTTCCAAATTAGAGTTTTTAAAGGTATGTTACTTTGAAATTTGGGTGACTTTTGACTAGAAAGTCTAATTTACTTGATTCAAAATCCATTGGAAAGAGGAAACATGAGATAGTATGTTGGACAATTATATTATCAAAATTTTATATTATTTTCATTATACTGAGGTTTGAAGTTGAAGGTTTTGATTGGACCTTAGGTAAGAAAATTTCCAGAAATGGACATGCTTATATTTAATGGAAATGAAGATAAAGATGAACACAATCCCGTGGAATAGTTGAGGGTGATAAAGGAAAATGATTTGAAGACTATTAGGGTAGGTTGGTACCTTGAAGGAGAAGCTAAAAAGTGTTGGAAAAGTCAATATTTAAATACTAAAATAAATACTACATGGGAAGTAATATTTGAAGAACTATTCTAAAAAAGAAGGATCATGGAATAAAAAATGGTAGAGATGAATAAAATTCAAGATGAATTGAAAGAAGAAAAATAGGAACTCAATAATAAAGGTAAGAGATTTCTAAGATTCATGCCTTAATGAATCACTTAGTAAAAAGATTTTATAAACTGAAAAAGTAAAATGATAGGAAAGGAAAATGGGAAAATGACAAGTCAAAGGAAGAATTAAAAAATAAGTATGAAGAAATATACATATTAAGAAACCATAATAAAAAGCTATTGGATGAGGTCAAAAAATTGAAAGAAATAATGAAACATGGCCAAATCAAGAAAAAGAAAGGATCTTGGATGAAGAGACTACCAAAATAATTGAAGAGGAAAACTACTAGAAGGTTGATGAAGCTCTAAATACATATGATGTAAAAGAAGAAATGCAATCTATAATTGAAGAAGGAAATCAAACATTGGTAAATGACATCACATTGCAACTTCAAAAGGAGAAGAGAACATGATTATAGAAGGACACTAAACAATACTTGAAGAAGTTGAGCTCCAGCTTGAAGATGTAAATATCAAATATGAGGGTATTATCTTAGAAGTGAGATTGATCAAAGACCAAGCACAAAGGATAGAGGACGACATTATCTCTAAAAGGATGATTGATAATCCGGGTTTGTAGAAGGAAGAGAAACCACATCGACATCCTCATTACAAGGAAATATTTCAAGGAAAACAAGAAAATATACAACAACACTTTTAAGGAAGAAGATGGAAAAATACTCAACAATATTCATGGAATAAGGCATTGGAAAACCATGGAGTAAACTTTCTACCCGACCATTTGCACCGATCGGACGACCTGGCTCACGTGAGCTTTCACATCACGCATTGCTCGTTGTCCGATCGATGCAAATGGTTGGGTAGAAAGTTTACTCCGAAAACTATTATCCAACAAGATATCATCAAAGACCAAAAACTACAACAAATTGGAGAACTCACAATCACAACACATGGAATAAAATTTATGCAAAAACCAGCTCTCAAGGTTTGAGACAAAAAATAATCAAATTTGGATGAATGGATCATCATCAGTGGTAATGAGAAAGCAATAATGTAAGAAAACCCTATTACTTAGTTTCATCACATGTAAATCCATTAACTGCAAAACTTTTAGAACAAAGCTTTTCGAAAGATGGTACTATGATATGACACAAAGGGGTCATATATGGGGTTAAATGTATATGAAAGGAACCCAAAGGGGGGAAATATGGGGCTATATGGAGATAAATGTATATATATTAATGTAAATTAATATGTAATAGTGGTCGGCCCTAATGAAGGGACCACATAAGAAGTTATACAACATGAAGAGAACCCAACTTTGTTCTCGTTTTATGGGGTTTCAATTTTAGTAATTGTTTTTACCTCCGTTTCATAAAGTGTATATACTAGTAACACCATTTTTCATTTCGAGTCATTTTTTTGCAATTTTGAATTTTCTTGGTCATAAAAAAAAACTATAATTTTTATTTACAAATGCGTTTTTTCAAATTTTAATATATATATACACACACACACACACACACACACTTCTTAACATTTAGAAGGGTTAGAATGAAAAAATATACATTTTGGAAGTGTTTTCTTTAAACTTTTCCCTTAAATAAGTCTTTTTGGGGAAACTTTGTAAAAAAAATGAGAAAATAGAGATTTCAAACTATTTTTAATATAGTATTAGTTATTTTATGTATAAAAATGATACTATTTAGCATTATCTTCCATAAAGTGATTATTCACATAAACTCAACAAAAGTACCATATATTTGTAAATAGCATATTAAAAACATGATATTTATTCTCAAAATAAAAACTTGAAGTCAAAACATCACAAAAATATTTTATCAAAAATATGTCAAGTTTGACATTTTCCTCATAATCGTGTTGTCCATTGGGGTGGAGGTTTGGGCGCCCAAAGGGGGCCCGGGGGATGACCTATGTATAAATTTCAATAAGAAAAATACAAAAAAATTAAAATACAAAAATTCTTTAAAACATTTAAAATCTATGAAAAAAGTTAATAAAAAAATTTAAAAACATAAATATTAAAACATATTAAAAAATATAAAAGAATTAAAAAAAACTTAAAAAAAATACAATTTCAAAATTTAAAAAAAAATTATTAAAAAAAACTATCCTTACCCTTCATCCCCTGCCTCCTCCCCCAACTCCCCTTCTCCTCCCCTCCCCTCCCCACCCTGTGCCCCTCCCCTTCCGCGCTCTCCCCCTACCCGTCCCCCCTCGCAGGCCCTTTGGGTGCATAAGGGGCAATGACGTTGCTCCCTTGTGCACCCCAACGTCTTCCCCCTCGGGAAGCCCTTTGGGTGCATGAGGGGAAATGACACCACTCCCTTGTGCACCAAAAGGGCCATCCAAGGGTTTCCCAAAGGGTGGCATGACTCAAAGAATCATGTTTCCCCTTTGGGCGCATGAGGGAGCGACATTGTCATCCCTTGTGCGCCTAAAGGGCCGCCCATGGGTCTGAAAAGGGGGGCAGGTAGAGAGAGAGCGCGGAGGGGGAGGGGGAGAGGGAGGGGAGAGAACATGAGAGAGGGGGAGGATAGGGGTGGGTGACAAAAAGTTAGAACTACTTTTTTGGTTGGGAGGATAGGGAAGTGAGGGGGTGGGGAACGAAGGGTTAGAATAGTTTTTTTGTTTTCTTTTTTAATAATTTTTTTATTTTTTAAAATCGTATTTTTTTAGTTTTTAGTTTATTTATTTATTTTTAATTTGTTTTAATACTTGTTTTTAATTTTATATATATATATATNTTTATAGATTTTAAATGTTTTAAAGAAATCATTTTTATTTTAATTAGTTTGGTATTGTTTATTTTTATTTTTAAATTTTTGGGCTTTTATTTATTTTTATTTTTATAAATTTTTATATTTTGTTAAAAATAGTTTTTTTTTAAAGTTCTTATAAGTTATTTTTTTATAAACTGATATAATAATGCCATTTTTTGAAAAAGTGTGTTAGTAGTAGCATTAGTTTTCAATTGAGGGATTGATTTTAAGGCTTTTGTAAACAACAATAAGGATTGTTTTGGTCCATGTCTATATTTTTAATCTCAAAAAAGTGGTGCTAGCAGTAGCACCGATTTTTTATTCAGTGTTGTTTTTTAGTGTTTTTTATGCAAACATATGTGTTTTATGGCTAGATTTCTCATTTTAAGTATAAAGTTTTCGTCAAGTTGTATAACTTGTTACATGTGCAATGAGTGAATAGAGTGTATATAGAAGTAATGTAGTCATTATAGAGAACATATGAATGGATTATGTGAATCTGTTGGGCTAGTTGGAGAAGTATTTCCTCTTATTTAAGAACTTATTGTGTAACTTATCTCTCTTATCTATATTTTAGTTTGGCTCCATGTTTACATTGTTGTATATGGTGTGTACTTATTGTCTCATTTTATAATCTTAAGGATGTTGGTTCATAACACTGATCAATAACAACATCCCTCCATGGTTGTCTATGAAGAACACACATCTTATATTGGCTCTTATAGTTCTTGGTAGAATACAAGTAAATAAAATGGTTGTCTACCTCCAACCATTGATCAATGAATTCAAGGGGAAGGGATAAGGTATATGATGTATAAAGACTCATCTTAATGGATAGTTCTTTTATGTTGTATGGCATATGCACATAAACCACGCATGATTATCCAACACGAGGAGTTTTATATGGTAATCATGTTGATTTATTTTCTTATATCTGCAATGTTGTTTGACAAACTTAATTTGGTGAAATTGCCTTCTTTGCAACTAACATGTCCTGTATACATTAACATTGCAGGTCTTGTAACAAAAGGGCATCATGGTTGTAAATTTTGTAGACCTTCTCTAACACCCCGGTTGCATTAAAATGTATATGATGTATATATTGTAACTAATTGTGGTATGGAGCTAAAGGCAAAGCCCCACCATTGATTTGGTTGTTTTATGTTGCGACGATTAAAATCGTTGCCGATGGTATATCGTGCTATCTGACACATATTAAATTTGGCATCATGTAAACATGCATTTTAATTAAAACAAACCCCAACCAGCTATGTCAATGCAACCATAATGAAAAGGGCATGATTTTCCTAAGGATAAAGAGGAAATTATTTAACCCTTGCGGCCAATGGGGAAAATCCAAGTGTCAGTTGTTAAACCCATTTAGTTGTCACCCACCCTTTTGACTTACTCACCTTTCCTTATCTCAATCAGTCAAATACCAAATTAAACACCTCTGATGTTAGTTGGGAATTCATTGCATGGACAGTGGTGTGGTAGGACTGTCAGTCCTTTCCCACATGCACACTCCACCAAGAAGCTGATTGAACCTCACATGGGTAGGAGAAGCCACCATGACCCCCATTCTTCAATTTTCACTCACGTAGAGAGCTAGGAGAGCCATTTTTGGGCATTCACGATTTTCCCTATGTGTGTGGCCTTACCCTCACGATTTGGCTATGTGGAGCTCTCATTCACGATTTTGGACCCTGAACATTTTTCCCCATCATCCGACAGTCACGTTTGGCTCTCTCTAAAACAGATGGAAGTTGCTGTATGTGTAAATCTTGTTTTTTTGGATTTTGGTGTGCGTAGCTACCTTACTGGATTTGTGGTTCTGTGTATACGAATCCATCTCCATGCTGAGAGTCTGTTGAGTCTAATTTCCTCCCCAATCGGGTTGTGTCTATCCCATTGTTTTCAGTGGTGAAATCGTGGCTGTTGTCTCCCCCCCCCACGATTTGGGTTGCTGGTTGTATTGGGTTGTTTTGGACACGATAGGGCCATAAACGACTTGGGAGTCAATTTCCCAGTCTGGGATGTGCGTTAACCATCCTTGTCTTTCCAATTTTTGTCTGTGGTGTTTTCTTTTCAATTGCAAGGATGGTTTTTTGCTATGTGTATGCAGTGGTTGGTCTTTGGACTATGTAGGAGTGGAAATGAGTCTTCTTGGTAAACCTGGTGTGTTTGGGAGCCTCATATATCGAGCTAGAGGGATGGATTTCTTCTCCACACACCCTGAATAGCATTGGAAGGGAAGTTAGGGCCTTAGGGACTGTGCAATAGAGAAGGGACATATTCCTTGTGTTGGGTGTGTGTGGGTGTCCTAGAAGTCAGGCTAGTTCTGGTGCAGGTGTCCTTAGCTCTTTAGTGAGCCCACTAGCTTAGCAGGCAGTGCTTCCATCTCCTGATAACCTGATAAACCCAACTTGTTGGCTTGGTTATGTGTTGTTGTGCACTCTTAGCCTGATAAATCCAACTATGTTGGCTTGGATAAATAGTGTGGTATCTTTAGCTATGTGTGAGCCTACTTAGTTTCCTTATTCCTTGGGGAATCATGCCCAGATCAGGCGTGGTAGTGTTGCTGAGAGATTAAGGAGAAAACTGGCCTATGGTTGGGAGGAATGTTGCAGTGACATAGCTGGTTGCGGGACGAGGTTCATTCAAAGATAAGTATTCTTGTCTATTTCATCTCTGCAATTGTATTTACTGTTTAATGAATTACAATGAACATGCCGAATGCTTGAATGTATGGTTTTGCTTCCACTGAATGGTAATGATGTATCCATGTTTTACTTTCAAAGCATTTCAGTTTTTTTATGTATATGTTCATGGGGCTAGTTGCCTGGCTAGATCGTGTTATGGTAGCGTCCTCTTTGCCAGTTGGAGGGTCAAGGACGTTACACCTTCAATAAAGGTTAGGTGCATGGGTCCAACCACCTACGAAAGCTAGTGTACGATTACTTAAGGGTGTTCCTCCCTGAAGACCACCTTCATAGAAGAGAAACATCTTCTTTCGATGGTAAACCAAAGAGAAACTAGATTCTTGAAGTAATGACATTGATGGATTGGCTTAGGGAATATGACATAGAGAAGGAGAAGGAAATTGTATAATTGTTCGATTCAAATGGGGAACCTATGTTCGATGATACTAAATTTTTTAACACCCGTGTTGAGAAAATTCTAATTGTAATGAAAAGAAAATCTATGTTTTATGAGCTTCCATATTGGGAGCATCATAAGATTGCCCACTTACTAGGTCCCATGCATATATTAAAAAATGTCTCATCTTCTTTATGGAGGCACATATCATTGAATAAAAGTGACACATTAGTTATTAAAAGAGATCGTATTTCTTCAAATACTAAAAAGAAACATTGACCAAGAAATTAAAGTACAATAGAGGTCAATTATAAGATGTTATGAATTCACAATTTTATGCCAATTAATTGTCTATGGGTTTAGATTGTAGTGTAATTATCCTTTTCTTGCGCATGGTTGTGAATTATGATCCCCCTAAGACCTATGGCAAGCCATATCTCAATTATCTTTAATTGTGTGTTGGATTATATCAAAGGAGATTCACATGGCTAGCATTCCACAGTGACGTTGAGAGATCACTAAGATTGTTTGTATGTTTGAGAAGGAACAAACCACAAGTTTCATGGATTTATAGGTCCATCTTATAATTCACCTAGATGATCAAGTTGAATTAGCTAGGAAGGTCTCATGTCGTTGGATTTTCTTCTTGGAGAGGTACATGAAAAAAATGAATGGGATTTTTCAACAAAGGGAAAATCCCAAGGGGTCTATGGTGGAGGGGTACATAGTATACCACTTGTTCTATTTTTCTAGTGAAACATCAAGAAAATTCATGAAACACCTGGAAGAGTGGTTTGGGAAAACTAAGAGGACAAGGAAAAAGGGGAACAAGAGCTACTCCAAGCAAATGGAAAAAGCTACATGATAAAGAGTAAGTCACTTATATTTTGTCAATTTTCTAAAGAGTAACAAATTACATTGAACTTGATAATATTTATTTGATCCCATAATAATAATTTTCATTTTATGAATACATAAACAAATGCAGAAATTGTTTCCACCAATAAATATGTTCCTTACAACGTGGAGGCAACGTAATCGTGGGTCGTGTTGTATGAAGAGAAGAGAAAGAAATGAGATGGTGATAAGAAAGAATTCAGATTGTTGAAGAGTAAAAGCATGCCTTATATTGATAATTTAAAATAAAATATGCCAATTATCTATCCCAATAGTTGGGTGGATGACCATATCAAAGAGAAATATGGTTTATCCGATCATTACCCTCTTGGTGAAGAGGATGCACTAAACATAGGGATTGGGTGTAGTGACTCTGTAATAATATTTCCATGTACAATGTTTATTTTATAATGGATGTTTGAATTATAACATGTATTAAGTTTTATTAACGTTTGGGTTATTAGACATATGACAACATCCATGGTTCCCATTTTTATAGGTGCATTTGTTCCCATCTAGGTGGGCATATGGACATCATTTTTACACTAAGGATGTTGATGATGGACATGGCACACTTGAATATGGAGTGAAGGTCAAGTTTGACTAATCTAGTAATACTAGCCATCGTGATCAAAACTTGATAAAGGGAAGCTATATTATGTTGGAAAGATACAAGAGATGATGAAAGTGGACTTATCATCTTTCCAATGTGTTATTTTTAGGTGCAAGTGGTGGGATACATTCAATCGGAATAATATAAAGGAAGATCATGATAGTGGGATAACATGTATCAACTCTAAAAAATTGTGGGATGAAAAGAAGAAGCCTTATGTCTACACAAAACACTGCAATCAAGATTTCTTTTACCTAGATGTATTGGATAGGGATTGGTGGTTCGTACTTGTTGGAGTCATTATCCGACCCATACACCTATTTGGTCAATTTTGGCCTAATTACCCACTATACTAAGTTTATTGACTCGAATTTAAATTAGCATCATCACACCCACACACTCTTGACATCAGCATCAGCACACCCACGCCCTCCTTCAATTAGGGAGGCCAACTAAGCCTTCTCCTTCAATCATGGAGGCTAACTAGGCTTCCTCCTTCAATCAGGGAGAAAATATGGGGTGATCTGGTTGTCATAAGTGCACCAATTAGTTAAATGAATGTTGTTTCACCTAACAATTAGTTAAGATGAGTTGGAAAGGTGCCTTCCTCATCTCATTGTCTATTTTGGGTTGATTTAAGTTAATGGGAGTGAACGAAGGCGGCTCCAACAACTTATGGTGACTAGTTTCATTCCAGTTCACTTCATCGGAGCTGACTTGATTTAGAGATGCACCCCCACCTACTGTTTGACATGAATTTGAGTTCTATTCAGTTAGAATCAGTTATTACTGCACTTTGACTCAGTTAGGACTCAGTTAGAGTCAATCATGGCTTGATTAGTGGTTAACTCGTGTGTTTAGTGTGGCTAACGGACAGTTAAGCTACTCTCATCTATCCAATTCAAACGAGCTTCATGGAATTTGAATTGCCTTTCATTCATGCAAGTTGTATGACATTGTATGACATTTTATCACATCTCATTCTTTGATTATTGATAATATACAATTGGAACCTGCTATTGCAGTACTGTTAATGTCATTTAATGTGTAAATTTGTCTTGAATCTTCTGTAAGATCTGTTTTAGTTTCAAGATTGTTGTGAATGAATTTCACATGGTACCAGAGCCACGACGGGACAAAGCTCTTCTTCAAAAACAATATTTTTTACGGATCTAGCATGCAATTTGAGAGAAAAGCTCAAAAATTCCAGCACTGCACCAGAAGCCAAAGGTTTACCACATGAGTCTTAAGCAAAGGAATTGTTGATCAAGCTTGCCCGATCAACTAAGATGGGTGTGATGAAAACCTAAAAAGTGTAGGTTGTTTTACCTTACAGTGCCCTTTTGTGTTTTTGCAAGTTTGTTGAAAGTCTTCTACTGCATTCGCTACAGCAGAAAAATGACTTCTACTGTGGATCTGCTTACTCCTTTCAATTACCACCAATGGAAGGGAGACATGGAGATTCAATTGCATGCCAAGGGACTCTACAGAGTCACAATGGAAACCGTAATAGATCCAAACCATGTTGTGGATAAAGCTAGATACTGGAACAATATGGATGAATCTTTTGGGTTTCTGTGCCTGTCGATTTCCAAAGATTTTAATTTTGATGTCACTAGATTGAAGAATCCAAAGGAAATTTGGGATAAAATTTTTGATCTCTTTGATAAGCAGGATGATATTAGGATTTATCGGCTAGAGAATGAGCTGATTTCTCTTCACCCAAGCAACTTAGAAAATCTCAATGAATTCTTCACCAAATTCAAGCACCTAGTGCTCCAGCTGAAGCAGTGTGAGGTGGATAAAGAGGATGATCAGCTCATTCTCTCCATTCTTTCAAAACTTGGATAAGATTACTCAGTATTTGTTTCCACATTCCATTCCGGGAAGCTAACAACCCCGAATTCGAAAATTCCTTCTCTCAATGCCTTCATTGACTCCCTCACAAATGAGCATGACAAGATTATGCAGATGGGGATCATCAGATCCTCCAAAAATCAAGCACTGGTTGCTTTGGGGCGCAAAGATACCAAGGGTAAAGGAAAGAAAAAGAATCAAAATACTAATTTTGATGCTCTGAAGCCAAAAGAGAAGAACCAACAGCAAGAAGAGCCTTTCGGCTCAAAGAAGCACAAGAACAAAGGAAACCAAGGAAAAGAAAAAGTCAAGTGTTCCTATTGCGGGAAGGGATTTCACCCTGAACATGCCTGCATTAAGAAAAATATTGATGAGATGACTCTTCTCCTTGAGAGGTACAATATAAATCTTCCGGAGAGTGTTCGAAAGAGAGATAATCAAGATTGGGATATCCAACCAAAAAGAGGACATGCCCTAATGGGAAGCACTTCGAAGCCTAAAGCTCTCCTCATAGACTCTAGTGCTTTGAATCACATGATGGAAAGCAAAAAATCCTTATCATCCCTGGATACCGACAAAATAATTCCCATCCACATGGGAGATGATTCTCATATCATTTCAAAAGGAAAAGGTACTATAAAACTTGAACATGGCAGCTTTTTTGATGTTCTGTATGTGCCCTCCTTGGCCCCCAATATGTTGAGTGTATATCGAATGACACACACTGGAGTTCCAAAGAGAGTTAATTTCATCCTGAATGATGTTGAAATAATTGAGATTGCATCCGGGAAGCTCATTGCAACATGAATAGCAAACCATCATGCTAAGGCCTATGAGTTTTCCAAGTTTGTGGTGGATGCAAAGCCCACCGCTCTTTTGAATCATGGGAATGAGGTCAGTAGGCTATGGCATGAGATATTTGGTCATTTTAAATTCAAATACTTGCAAAAAATTCAGAAATATTCCATGGTTGAAGGCCTCCCAGCCAACAAAACTTCCAATGGAATTTGCAAAGGTTGCATTGTCGGCAAACACCTTGAGCACAAGTTTGATCGGGGAAAGGCAATATATGAAAAAAGTATTTTGGGGATGATTCATTATGATATGAGCAGACCCATGCCTACAACATCCATGATTGGTTCATGGTATGTACTTACCTTCATTGATGACTTTTCTAGATGCACTTGGGTTTTCTTCCTAAAGAAAAAATCTGAAGTTTTGGAAAAATTCATTGAGTTTAAAGCATTGGTTCAGAATGCATTTGGGAGGAAGATAAAGTCTCTCAGATATGATAATGGAGGGGAGTATATCAATTCTAAATTTCTACAAATATGTGCTAACACTAAGATCCAAATCCAGCACTCCATTGCCTACACACCCCATCAAAATGGTGTAGTGGAAAGGAAAAAACAGGCCCTTAAAGAGATGACTACCTACATGTTGGAAGCCAAAGGTTTGGATGAAAACCTATGGGATGAGGATATGAATGTTTCTTCTCACATTCAGAACAGATTCCCTCACTTTTCTGTGACATAAAAAAAATCCTTTCGAAGTCTACTTTGGACACAAACCGGATGTGTCAAATTTCAAGGTTTTTGGGTCCACTGCATGGGCTCGAATTCTGCTTGACAAGAGGAAATATTTGCAACCGCAAAGTATTGAATGTTTGTTCATTGGATATCCATAATATCATAAGGGATTCAAACTTCTCAATATCATAACCAAATAGATATTCATTGAGAGAATTGTTCAATTTGAAGAACCTCTCCAAGAGGTAGAACTAGTCAAGGAGAAAACTGTTGAAATTCCCTCCTGTTCTGCTGATCATTTGGATGATGAAATTGGGAGTGAAGGATCTGATATTGAATATATGATGTATAATATTGGTGAGAAACATACATTAGGTTCAGAATCATATTCTGATGTGTCCACACATCTCCCAACTTGGGCCAAAAAGATACTCTCTTCCATTGGGACAAACATTGGAAAGACTGTTGATCCAAGAAGAACCCAGTCTGATTTTCAAAGAGCATGTATTGCTCTCTCTTGTCATGATTCATTTCTATCCAATACCTCTTATATGATGATTGGGTCTGATCCCAAGTCCTACTACCATGCTCGAAATGATCCGAGATGGCAAGCTGCTATGGATGAAGAGTTCAATTCTCTTCGAAAAAATGCAACTTGGGAGCTAGTTTCCCTTCCACCTAAGAGGAAATTAGTTCAATGCAAGTGGGTGTATAGGAAAAATGTTGCTGCATATGGAAACACCTACAAATAAAAATCATGGCTGGTTGCAAAAGGGTTCTCCTAGGTCCAAGGAGTGGACTATCATGAGACCTTTGCACCGGTGGCAAAGATGGATTCCATAAGAATAGTTTTGGCCATTGTCGCATCCAAGCACTAGGAGGTGCATCACATGGATGTTAAGAGTAATTTTATTCATGGATACCTACATGATGAGATATATATGAAGCATCAAGAAGGCTATATATCAGATCCTTCCTTGGTGTGTAAGTTGCATAAATCATTATACGGGTTGAAACAGGCCCCGAGATCTTGATATGCCAAAATGGATGCCTTTCTGCTCTCACAAATCTTCTAGAGATGAAAACATGATACAAATGTATATTTTAAAAATTATGATGGTAATATTATAATCATAGTATTATATGTTGATTACCTTTTTATAACATGAAGCACACTTGCTTCAATCTCCTTCATAAAAACTTCTCTTCATGATGCTTTTGAAATGAGTGATTTGGGTCTACTGAAACAATTTCAGGGGCTTGAGATCACACAAGACTTTGATGGGATAATGGTAACTCAATAAAAATATGTTTCAGACCTTTTAATTAAGTTTAACATGGCTGATTGTAAGGCTGCACCATTTCCTTTCCTCTCAGGAATCAGTCTTGAAGAGGGAAAATCCACTCCACCCATAGATTGCACTATTTATCGCCAGTTGATTTGAAGCTTTCTATACTTGACCCATTCAAGGCCTAAAATTTGTTATGCCATGAATGATGTATCAATATATATGCAGCATACTCATTATCTCCATTGGAAGGCAGCCAAGAGGATCCTTCAATACATTCAGGGCACTCGATCCTACGACATTCACTATGCTGCAGATTTTGAGCTAGAATTGGTTGGTTTTACAGATTCAGACTAGGAAGGGGATTCCATAGATCATAAATCCACTTTCAGGTATGTGTTTATGTTTGGTGGTGGCCCCATTTTCTGTTCTAGAAAAAATCAGGCTTCCATTGCATTGTCTTCAGCAGAGGCCGAGTACAGGGGAGCAATGAATGCTTGCATCCAAGCAGTTTGGCTGCAAGGTATTCTTTCAGAGTTTGAGATTGGTAGTGCTTTATACACAATCATATTTTGTGACAACCAAAGTGCTATCAATATATCAATGGATCTAGTTCAGCGGCAGAGGACCAAACATGTTGAGATCCACATGCACTACATCAAGGAGTTCGTTCATGCCAAGACAGTTGTTCTGCAATACTGCCCCACATATGAGCAGATTGCAGATATTTTCATCAAGAAATTTACTGAGAAAAAGTTCACTTACCTCCATTCATTGTTTGGGGTGAGTTCATCACGGTGAAGGAAGCTACTTCTTTGTGTTCATCTTGATGGGGGGTTTTCCCACTAGGTTTTCCCTCTTTCCTCACTTAGCATTTTATTTGATAATTTTAGAGTTACTTTTTTGTACAGGGTGACCTATGGCCTTTGTTGTCGGGGCCCTAGTTTTTTTATTTTACTCCTCCACATGACTATAGATTAAGGGGGGTGTTGGAGTCATTATCCAACCCACACATCTATTTGGTTAATTTTGGCCTAATTACCCACTATCCTAAGTTTATTGACTCGAATTGACATCAGCATCAACACACCAACACACTCCTAACATCAGCATCAGCACACCAGCACACTCCTGACATCAGCATCAACACACCCATGCCCTCATTCAATCAGGGAGGCCAACTAAGCCTTCTGCTTCAATCAAGGAGGCTAACTAGGCTTCCTCCTTCAACCAGGGAGCAAAGCTGGGGTGATCTGGTTGTCATAAGTGCACCAATCAGTTAATTGAATGTTGTTTCAGCTAACAATTAGTTAAGCTGAGTTGGAAAGGCGATTTCCTCATCTCATTGTATATTTTGGGCTGATTTGAGTGAACTAGAGTGAACTAAGGCGCCTCCAACAACTTCTGGTGACTAGTTTCAGTTCAGTTCACTTCATCATAGTTGACTTGAGTTAGAGATGTGCCCCCACCTACTATTTTACATGCAGTTGAGTTCTATTCATTTAGAATTAGTTATTAATGCACTCTGATTCAGTTAGGACTTAGTTAGAGTCAATCATGGCTTGATTAGTGGTTAACTGGTGTGTTTAGTGTGGCTAATGGACAATTAAGCTACTCTCATCTATCCAATTCGAATGACCTTCATGTAATTCAAATTTCCTTGTATTCATGCAATTTGTATGACATTGTATCACATCTCATTCTTTGATTATTGATAATATACAACTGCAGCCTCCTATTGCAGTAATGTTGATGTCATTTCATGTGTAAATTTGTCTTGAATCTTCTGTAAGATCTGTTTTAGTCTCAATATTGCTGTGACTAAATTTCACAGTACTAAGACACAATATTACATCAAAACATATTTATGAGAACATCGATGTTAATAATCATGTCGAGTGAGGAATATAATTAAGGTGATGGAAAGGAATAGTAATATGCACGTGTTGTATTTAGTCATTTATGTTATGGCCATGCCATTTTATAATGGGTGTCTATAATATATGGATTTTATTTTAATTCATTTTATGATGTTGGATATAGCCTAGGTTCGCTACCATATCGAAACAAATCAAGTCCACGTACAATAGAAGAGGAAGAGGATAAATCACTACCTATGTCAGATAAAAATGTAGAGACTAGAAATTGATGTATCTCTCCATCAAAACTATATCACTCATTAACATTGCATCATGTAAATTATTTGGTGCAACAATGGATGGTGATGGGCTTGTTTTAGGAGGGGGTGGTGGTGATGGACCTAGTGGACCTAGTGGATTGACGAATGATGCATTAACATATGGTTGTGGGCCTCTTGTAAGTGAGGATGGTGGTGGTATGCCTAATGGGCCTAGTGGAACCTGAGGGATGGTGCACACTACTACATTTTGACCAAAAATCCGACGGCCGTCATGTCGGATTTTCGACACTTTTCTGTCGCATGTACGACACTTTGATTTTTTTTTAAGTGTCGGAAACTTGTCGTCAGTTAGCCGACACTTAAATAACCATCGCTTAAGCGACACCTATGTAACCATCGCTTAAATGTAAAGTGTCGCGTAAGCGACAGAATATTTTCGACGGTAGAATTTTTTAAAAAAAAAAAAGCTTTCATAACCGTCGCTTAAGCGACGAATATCAACGTAAGCCGTCGTATATGCGACACCTACAACCGTCGGATAAGCGACAGAGATCCAAAAAAGGCGTCGGAAAAGCGACGGTTAGCTAATATTTTAAAAAAAAATACTACATAAAAGCTTCAAAAACCGTCGGACAAGCGACGGATATAACCATTAACCATCGCTTAAGCGACAGTTCTAACTGTCGCTTAAGCGACGCTTGTTAAAAAAAATTTAAAAAAAAATTAAAATTCATTGACTAGGTGGGTAGATGTGTCGTGATCCACGTTAGCTATTGACTGATTCAGATATGGATTTACATCCTACATCTTTCGGGAGGGGTGGTCCTGAGGACGACAGTCAACTGATTTATGTCCCCCTAAGGCTTGTAGCCCTGCTGAACCTGTATAAGTCTTTGTCTCACCTCATGCAGGGATATACAGAGTTACCAGCTGCATCGTAGCCCCTGTACGATAATAAGAGTAGTTGCGGGCTGGGAAGTAGGCTACAACAGTGGGTGGATATCCTCATATATTCACCCGGCAACTCCTTCCGATTTCAAAACACTCAGGAGATCCTCCCATTTCAAGTTCACCAAGGGTGTGTTCAGGGTTTTGACATTTCCATTTGAACCATTATTTGATTGTAACAATAAATGTATCAAATGAATCTGTAACCTTTACCTGCTTCCATCAACCAATAAATAGTTACAATCCAGTTAATCTCCATGGGATAAGTAATGTAAGCCAAAGGCAGATTGATG
>LPNX010804425.1:3129-31358 GCA_001517045.1 Pseudotsuga menziesii
AAGTTATTTTCACCATTGAGACCCCTTTTGGCCTATTTTCCACCATCGGAGAAGGAGAAGGAGCAACTTGGAGCTCGGAGCCACCGACATCGGATCAGCGCAACGGACTCCATCAACCTCCGCATTGGAGGTAATATTAATCAAAAAATTACCATTATACACTGCTTTACTGTTCTTGCTTCACGTTCTTTACTTTTACTGCTTTAGCTTAGTTTTTATTTCAGTCTCTTTTTATTTACATTATTGAACTGCTACTAAGGATTCCAGATTCCTTAGTAGGTGCTCATCAGCACAAGCTAGGGTGAAAACCCTAGCTACACTAGCCTTCCTTTATTGGTTGTCTGTTGGTTCTATCAGCCTGTTTGCTTCAGTTTGTTACTTTTATACAGTTTACAAGCGTCAAGTCTGCTCAAGCATAGTGCATTGTAGATGCATAGTAGAATTTTGATCATTTTTAAAAGTGAAAAGAAAACATAATTAAAGCTTTTGCATTGTGATTTTTCCATAAGTAGTGTTTATTTCAATTTAAAAATATTATATCAAAAACTACAAAAACATAGGCTTAGTTTCTTTCATCGTTGCTTTCAATTCATCAATACATATTTGCAAAAATTAAAAAGAAGTCTGTTTTTATAATGGCAATTTTGCTTTGAATACACCTTTGCTTTCATTTATTTCATGTTTGAGTCAAAACATCATAAAGTATACCACTCCATTTCCTCTTGAGTAAAGAACAGCCCTTTAAAATAAACGCATAAATTAAAATTTATTAGTAAGTTTTTATTTTTAGGGGCCTTTCACCTACTAGCTTAGGCTAGACTTATGGGCTAGGAAGTGTAAACTTCCCACAAGTTATAAACTTAGACATAGTGGACCTTTATTTAGGTAAATCCTTGACTCTATCACTGTATCTGGGAAGCTCCTCTCAAATGGGAGTTAAGCACTAGGCCGCGTGGAGGCTTGGACAGAGGAGATAACCCTCCGAATCCTTGTAAAAACGTAACCCAGGACTTTTACGCATCTGGGGATTCTGTCCTAGACAGAGTTTCGGGCTGAGCTACCCTTCCCATGCATACGAGTTCGGCTGACAACTGTCCCCCCAGATAGTTGGTATTGCCAAGGTAGCCTTTAGTCTCTTGTCTTTTAGGGTTCATACCTAGGTAAACCGGAAGGTTATTTCTGGTTCGCCTTGAACGGGCTTGGAAGGTAACCCTTGTGGAAAGTGTAGGAGGGCGGTGGGTGATTCCTCTGCTTGTGCCTAAGAACCACCTCAAGGACGCCAAGTAATAGTTCATCAGCTTTCTTCGGGAAAGCATATCTTTTACCCTGGTTTGATTGCTTGAGACTTTAGGAATTTTTAGTGTATGCTCTGTGGTTTTGCCTATGTTTAGTTGGCCTTAGGGTGTGATTTGTTAAATTTTTAATTCTGGAGGACCAACCTGTTAGAAGGTCAAGAAGGTTGAGAAACCTTCCTCCTATCACTGCATTGGAGCCTCCACCTTTACCTCAAAGGCGGAGATTAGACACAGAGGGTTCATTTGAACCTGTAGGAATAAGTGAGGTTCTTGGTGAACCAGAACTCATTGCTAACCGCTTTAATCTTGATACAGTCGAGATAGAAGAATTGCAGACTTACGAGTTTGCAAGAAATTTTAACTCCCCCTTGACTGATTTGAATGATCTTGTGATCGTGCAGGTTAGACCATTTGATTCACCAGTGCTAGGTGTCCCTGTGGGTAGAGTCATGTCTTCTGCGGAAGAAAGTTCTTTTTTGTTTACCTCAACCATTCCGGTTGAAGGGGTACTACCTCCCCCGGTTAGTGCCCGTAGATCTAGTTTTCCTTCTACACCTTTGACTCCAGCAAGCAGGGTGGTTCAACCACTTACACTGCACCTCCCACACAAAATCTTGTGGCTTACGGATGGAATTCGTTTCAAAGCAGCCTTCCCACTTCACAACCGGTGGCTGGGGGCAACCCCGCTTTTACCCATGGGTATTCGGGGGCTGGTCCCTCAAATCCCCAAGTTGTCACATTTACTACCTCGGTTAGGCCCAAAATTCCTTTGCTGGCAAATTTAAACTTGCTAGACTTGTCAAAATTGATGAATGACCCGGTGAGGCATGACCCCTTGTGGCCACCTGTTCCCACCAAGTTACCATCGGACATCGCTAAGTTCGAAGGTAAAACTGGTGAAGATCCTGGGGCACATGCCACCACTTTTCACTTATGGTGTTCTTCCAATTCGTTGAATGAGGACTCAATTAGATTGATGCTATTCCATAGGACCTTGACGGGTATGGCTGCAAAATGGTATATTGAATTGCCTTCTGCTGCCTTTAGTAGTTTATGGGATTTGGCTAGTGCTTTCCTTAGCCACTTTCAGCTTCTGGTTCGATACGATTTCAGAACAGACTTGTTGTCTACTTTTAGACAAAACAAGGCTACCCACATCTTGGATCATATCCAAGAGTGGAGGAGGCGAAAGAGCCTTATCAAAGCCACCATTCCTCCTGAGTTTCTATTCGAATGGTTCCTTAAATCACTGTTGCCATACATATCTAAGGATGTTTCCACATCAGGAGTAACGAATGAAGAAGAAGCCATACTCAGCACCCAGTAGTTAGATTTGATTTATTCACAGTCTGGGATCTTGTATGAGATCATCCCTAAGGAACCGAGGCCTTCGCACGAAGCAGAGAAGCCTAAGCCTGGACCCCATGCAGATGGTGTGGTTGGGTCTGTCAACTCTCCTACCGTAGAGTCTTTAACTAAACAACTTCACCAGTTTTCTGTAAAACAGTCTATGGAGGAGGCAGCAAAGGCTGCCCCCTCTCCCCAGAATGAAAATGTCTTTGCTCAAACCTCTCAGAAGGGTAATCAGCAGCCCGGTGGGAAGAAAAAGAAAGGTAAGAAAGGAGAGGGAAACCAAAACAAGCCAAAGCCCGCAAACAATGCTGATGGGGGGAAAAAAAAAAAAAAGAAGGTCAAGTTCCCTTGTAAGTTGTGCCAAGAGGATCACCTTACTCACCTTTGTCCCCTTATGGATCAAGCCCAGAAGCTGCTCAAAGCTCAACAACCGGCTGTTCTGAAGGACCTGTTTCCCCAAGGACAGAACACTGCTTCAGCTTCTAATGTAGCAGGGGGCACTCAAACTGCCCCTGACCCTAATTATATCAACATGGTTCGATCTTGGACTTTGTTGCAAACCAGGAACAAAAACTATGAAACTGAGACTTATGAGAAGGGTAAAGCTATAGTTGAAACTTCCAACCCTCTCACTATAGAAAAACCTGCCGAAACTATGTCGAAGATACCGAAAGGTGTTTTCAAGAAGACCTTGCATAACCCAAATGCTAGGGATGCTTCAAACTACTCAGTGGTTGAAGATTTAGCTCAAACCCCATGTGCAATGTCAGCTTTAGAGGTGTTACAGAGTTGTCCTGCCCAGTGGGATGCTCTCTTAGTAGCTTTAGGTAGCATGGATTCTTTGAGTCTCATGGCGAAATTCAATCTATCTGATGTCAAAATTCGCCTGCCTTACCATGTATCCCTATCAATAGATGTCGTCCATGGTGGTAAGACCATTGAAAGGGAAGTTGTTGATGAGGGAACCTCTACATGTGTTATGTCCCTGGCCTACTGGAAAGCTCTTGGATCCCCAGAGCTGGTCCCATTAAACACTTTACTTACTGCTTTCGATGGAAGATCCTTCCGTCCTCATGGTATCCTGCCAGCTTTTGAGATTAAGTTAGCAGGCAAAGCAGTGTCTGTTGAATTTGAAGTGATTGATGCTCCCTTGGACTGCAATTTGCTTCTGGGAAGGAATTGGACTTATGCAATGTCTGCTGTTGCATCGGCTGTTCTCCGTGTAGTGGTTTTTCCACATGAGGGCAAGTTGGTTACTATTGACCAACTTGATTTTACCCGAAAAGGTCGTTTAGAGTCTAAGGAATCCACTGTGCCATTGGTTGATCAGGCCAAACCTGCTGCACAGATCTTGGGAGCTGGAATGTACGCATCATTGATGGGCACATTTGACCTTCCAACCCCGGTGAATTACATTGGTTCTATTACTGTGGGGAAGTCCATCACTACGGTTGTCAATAGGACTGATCCTTGGGTCCTCCCAACTCCCCATGAACCAGAAGTGCCCTTATCAGCAGTAGAGGTAGCTTATCAAGCCATCACTCAAGCTGCTGCTGATCCCATTCCAGATCCTCTATCAGTCTCAGATGATCTGGAAGAAGTCTATTTTCCCGCATGGGCAGAAAAATCTTCACATTCCATAGATTGCTTAGATACCGTTTTACCTTTTGATGAAGCTATTCTGGAAGCTATGAGTGGACATGATAAGATTTGTGAGGATCTTCATCATAGATCCTATTTCCTTCCAGATCTAAGCAAGATAGAAAACCAAGAGTTTAAAGTGATACTGTCAGATGATATTGAGGTACCTATCAACCCTTTGCCTAGGGAAGGGGTGTTTGCTGAGGGGAATATGGCAAACATTTCCACCACTATACCGATCAATATCTCTGTGAATCCAGATGTCGTGGAAAACATCTATATAGGTGCAAACTGCTCTCCGGAGGAGATTGCCATCTACACTGCCCTTTTCAAGGAATTTCGCGATATCTTTGCCTGGTCATATGAGGAGATGCCAGGCATTGATCCATCTATTGTCCAACATGAAATCCGAACCTATCCTGATGCCAAGCCGGTTTGACTGAAATTGAGACCCGTGAACCCGCGTAAAGCGGTGGCTGTGAAGGCAGAAGTTGAAAAGCTCTTGAAAGCTGGTTTTATATATCCCATAGCTTTGACTAAATGGGTATCCAACCCTGTTCCTGTTGATAAAAAGCAAGGGACTATTCACGTTTGTACAGACTTTAGAGACCTCAATAAATCCTGTCCTAAGGACAATTACCCCACACCATTCATTGACCAGATCATAGATGCATGTGCGGGGAGTGAGGTGTTCTCGTTTATGGATGGTTTCTCTGGCTATAATCAAATCCAAATCAAACCGGAAGACCAGCATAAAATTGCTTTTATTTGCCCTTGGGGTACATTTGCATATAGGAAAATGCCCTTTGGATTGAAAAATGTTGGGGCTACCTTTCAACGAACCATGAACTTTGCTTTTCACGACATAAAAGCCATTGTTGAACCATACCTAGATGATCTGTCCGTACATTCTCGCAAGAGGATCCAACATCCAGATCATTTACGGTTAATTTTTGAACGATGTAGATATTATAAAATTCGCTTGAATCCCCACAAGTGTGTCTTTTGCGTCGAGTTAGGAAGATTACTCGGATTCATTGTCTCTAGTAGAGGCATCCAGGTGGATCCCTTAAAAGTTGAGGCCATTGTAAATCTGCCTCCTCCTCGTTCTCTCAGGCAACTTCAAAGCCTGCAAGGAAAGTCTAACTTCCTTCGACGTTTTATCGTTAATTATGCCAAGATCACTAAAGGTTTCATGAGCTTGCTTAAGCAGGACACCCCATTTGTATGGGATGAAACCGCACAACTTGCATTCGAGGCATTGAAAAAAGCTTTGCTGTCGGCTCCTTTATTACGTCCACCAGATTATTCTAGGGATTTTATATTGTATTTGGCAGCGTCGGAGTCGACCATTGGGGTAGTTCTAGTTTAGGAGGACGATAAGCTTGTTGAGCATGTCGTTTATTATCTTAGCCATGCTTTGGCCAGACCTGAGCTTAGATACTCCCACGTTGAGAAGTTAGCCTTAGCAGCTGTTTATGCTGTGCAGAGGTTACGGCACTACATTTTACTGAGGACCACTACAGTAGTGGCGGATGTAAATCCTTTCCAATATGTTTTATCCCGACGGATTGTTGGGGGAAAATTTAATAAATGGATAGTCATTCTTCAGGAGTTTGACCTGGATTTTTAGTCCGCCAAGTCTAAAAAGTCCTTAGTTTTTGCTGAGCTAATAGCATAATTTCCCACTGAAGAAAATGCAGTGGTTGAGGATGACTCATTCCCAGATGAGCACATCTTCCTGATATCCACCTCTGATCCTTGGTACGGGGATATTCTTATATATCTCCAGACTTTGAAGTATCCTGCTGCTTACTCTAGGGAGGAACGACGTAAGTTATTCCTTCATGCCAAAAACTACCTCATTATAGGAGATACATTATATCGACGGGGGGTAGATTCTGTCTTGCGTCGCTGCCTTACTCATGAGGAAGTGGAGATTGTCCTAAATGATTCTCATAGTGGAGCGTGTGGGGGTCATTTATCTAGGTTAGCAACAACCCAGAAGATATTGCGTGGCGGTTATTTCTGGCCCACAATCTTTAAAGATTGTGTGGAAGCCGTGAAGCGCTGTCATCCTTGTCAGCTTTACACCAGAAAGATGCGGTTGCATCCTGCTCCCTTATTTCCTGTTGTCTCGGTAGGCCCCTTCATGAAATGGGGGATTGATTACATGACCTGCAACCCAGTCTCGACTAGGGGGCACAAATACATCATTGTCGCTGTTGACTATTTTATGAAATGGGCAGAGGCAATGCCTACTTTCAAAGACAACGGGGAAACAACAGCTTTCTTTGTTTTCAAACAAATTATTGCAAGGTTCGGTATTCCCAAAGTGATTTTCACTGACCATGGCAGTCATTTTCAAAACAACATGATGACGGAACTGACCACCATGCTCGGATTTAGACAAGAACATTCTTCTCCATACTATCCGCAAGCAAATGGTCAGGTTGAGGATGTAAATAAGACTTTAAAAACTATCCTTAAACGGACGATTGATGCAACCCGTTCTAATTGGCATATCATGTTATATCCTGCTCTTTGGGCTTACAGAACTAACGTTAAGACTGCCACAGGTTTTTCACCTTTCCAACTCGTTCACGCGGTGGAAGCAGTCACTCCGATTGAATGTGAAATCCCGTCGTTGAAAATAGCCATTCATGTGTTACCTGATACGACTGAGCTTGAGGAACGTCTATTACATTTAGAACACCTTGATGAGCAACGTAGAGATGCATTGACTACTAACCAGGCTCATAAAAATAGGGTTAAAACTCAATATGATAAAACGGTCAAACATAGGGTTTTCTCTGAAGGGGATCTTGTCTTGCTTTGGGACCAAGATAAAGAACCTCTGGGGGCAGGAAAATTCAAGGCTATGTGGTTAGGACCCTAGGTCGTGTCGAAGGTATTAAGTAAAGGTGCATATGAATTGATTGATTATGATGGGAATAAGCTACCTGAGCATAGGAATGGGCTCTACCTGAAGAAGTACTATGCTTAGGCTTAGCACTTTTTCTTGTATTTTTACTGTATGTATTTTATGTACATTAGGTTGTTAGCTTCGTTTTTTATTATCTGCTGGTTGTTGCAGATGTCTTCCGAAATGTACGTAGGTTTCACTGATGGCACCAGTCGTCACACTTGTAACCTAGCTTCAGCAGCATGGGTTATCTATTCTCCCACAGGACAGCTTGTTGCCGCAGGTGGCGCTTGTCTAGGTCCTGCTTGTAATAATGTTTCTGAGTATAGGGCAGTTATTGAGCTCCTATGGGATGCTTTGTCACGTGGCATCACCCAACTTGAAGTCCATTTGGATTCTCAGTTGGTGGTTTCCCAGCTCAATAGAGATTATCAGGTACGAAATCCTATCTTGTTACGTCAGTTTATGCAAATTCGTTTACTGGAAATACATTTTGAAGTTATTACTTTCAATCATATTCCACGTAACCAAAATTCATTGACTGATGCATATGCTAATTATATTTTGGATTGGCATCTCACATACATTTCATAAAATATATAGAAAACATGTAAAGAACACTTGTAAATAAAACCGACAACCAAAATATATATATATATATATATATATATGTAAAATATATGTCTGTAGATAGATCGAGTCTGATCCGTAGATCCCGTCATATACAAAATATACAAAAAGTGGATCATCATCCATCAAAATGCCGTAGAACTAAGCCTGGCCACCCTGGCCACTGGGACCACCTTGGTCCCCATGATCTCTAGGCACCTTGGCTTCCTCAGCCTCCTCGGCCTCGGCAGCCTCCACCACATCTCTGTATACAAGTACTGCTCTAGCTACTCGTCTGAAAAGACGTAGCCAAACTGGTGGAACTCCTACTACAAACTCCTGCATGGCTGTAGGTATATGCTCAATCCATATCGTAGGTACTCACTAGGTCAGCCTGGCCAACTTCCCCTCTAGTACCCGGACTAATCCTGGGTCTCCTCCTACAACCGGTCGCATGAACATACGCGAGTGCCCTTCAGGGTGGACTGGTCCAATATCTGCATTTTGACACATAAATCGGATTAAGACTTGTACATATGTATATCACTATCATTTGAAAATTCATAAAAATTTGATAATGATAAAAAATTAAAAAATTACTTACCCATATCGCCCCATATTTATCCTGGAGGGAGAATGAGATCGGGATCACCTCGGAAGTCCATCTCGGCGTATGGAAACTGCTCCAATGCCGGCAGCTATCGTTCCCACCATGTATAAAAGTCATCGTCATACACACTCTGTACTATGTCTCCTCCTCTGTGACGGAGGAAGATGTCTCCCCACCGACTCAGCCTCGGCTGACGTGGATGTCTGACCTGTAGTGGTATAGCAGGGCTCATAGCTGTCACTCTCGAAGAAGAAGAATGCTACTAGTATACTCGCATAGCCGAAGTTCTTGCGTCTTCCTCTCTTGCAGTCAGATAATTGCCTCTTCATGATGGGGGCAATTCCTGAGCACCAGTCATAGAGAGCGCCTCTAAATCAATCAACTGCCACCTTCATTTGATTCCTGGTGGCCATATATAACCCTGATGACCCTGCAAGTCTCACAATAGTACTGGCCAATACCTGCAGAGTGAAATCCTGGATGTCTGCAATGAGAACACTGCTCCCTTTCTTCTGAGTACCTGGTATGCAGAACATGTCAACATAGTTTTGGACACTCAAGGGGTCCCCACCCCTGCCAGTGCCCTCCAAATTCACCGGTGCCCCCCGTTGTGATAACCCGATTATGAAATATATATCTTCTACGGTAAGCTCTAAGGTCTCACCTTGAAGATCAAACATCCCCATGTCATGATCCCAGTAATTGACCATGAATTCCAGTAAGCGGACATTTGCCCGCATGGGCGATGTACAAAAGAACTTTAGCAACCCACAAGTCCTCAATGCGTGCATTGTGGGCGCGCTTTGGAGCGCCGCATGATCCATTATTTCATGCTCTCTTTCCCTCCACTCCAGCACCATATTTTTCCTGGCAAATACACATAATTTGGTTCAGTATTTCATCATAAAAATTTAAAATTTTTGCATAAATCTTGAATTTTGCCCTATAGCGCAGCATTCGCGACTATATACTTAGACAAGTCGTGAGTCATTCGTGACTCTCCTGTTCAACAACTCGCGAATGAAACGCGTATTCATGACTATTATGCTTGGCAACCCGTGAATGCACTTTGACATAATTTAGGATGATGTAAAATACTGAATTCACCTTAAAATTTAATATTTGTTCAGATCAAATTGACGAGTTCAAGGTGTAGAATTACCTGAAGCTAACGGATTCCAATTCTGACGGTCCAATTGTCCACGGTGATCGATTGAAGGTAGAGGGTAAACTTTCCTTTTTGGTTCAAAAAGTTCAAATGGTGAGAAATGTTTTAATTTTCAAACTATTTATAGAAATAATATTTCGTAAAGTGGGTCTTTTTATATAGTTTGAAATGTCAATCAACTAATATCACCCTCTTTGTGCCTTGGAATAGGTTTACCAACTTTTACAAATTGTTGATGCTTCTATAGGGTGGTTTTGCTCTTATCACTCCACATTAACCTTAGTATTCAACGTTTTGCCACGGACTATGGTATTCTAAGCCATTAGTCCCTTGTCTCTACCATTGTTCTTCCATGGCTAGGGTCCTTATTTCATGAGTATCATCTTTTTATGCCCTTGTCATTCTTTGGTACTCATGTCGTCATTGTTTCAGGCCCAGGGGTTTCCTCATAGCTATTTTTCACGCCAAATAGAGCTTCTTCTGAATCTCTTTTTACAAGCTATCACTTTATAGGACTCCCCGACCTTATGGAGTTTCTTTAGGCCCAGATCTGACTCTTTCAACACAGACTTGACTGCCAAGTTATCTTGTCCGTTCAAGCTCGTTAAGAATATGTGAACGGGCATCCACATTGGTAGGTTATCTCTTTCTCGGGCCATGCGGAATAAAACGAGAAAGGATCACTCTCTTTTCTTTTGAATTGAGAAGAGTATTCTCAGGTATAGGTTTATCACTTTTCTGGACCTGAGGGACTAAATTTACGGAAAAGGAACACCCAGTTTAAGCTTAGTTTTCTCTTTTTCGTGCTCCGGACCCAAACATGAAAAATATTCCGAGTGTACTTTGTGTCTTTGTCATGCTCGTTAAACATTAAAGAACAAAGCAACGAGTTTATTGTTGTAAGCCCCATTTCTCGTAACCAAATGGATCTTTCCGAGTGATCTTGCTTTCCTTCACATTCGTAAAACTCAAGCTATTCTATGATGTTCTGGAAGGAGCGTTGGGTAGGTGGTAATTTAACCTTTTTCGGACCTCCCTGACTAAGTACGAAAAAGGTGCACCTTTTCTTTTTCGGAAGTTAAGAGAGTTCCTCTGTGGTTTGTTTTATACCTTTTCGGCCTCAGGAGACTAAATTGGATGAAAAAGGACCCCCTGGAGTCTTCTTTGGCATTTTCAGACTCTCTAAATGTGAAAATACCGTCTGAGCATGTACTAGTTCGGGCTCATTAAATCCACGAATCAGTGTATCAAGCATTATTTTCCCATCTCTTCAAGCTTGTTAAAAAATGAAGAGGGAACCGAGTTTACTTTCCTGGACTCGTTAAAATTTAACAGGGAAGGTAAGGAAGAAGTTTTCTCTTGTTTTCAGTAATGGTAGCATGTCATCCTTGAACATAGTACTCTTTGTTTTCCGATATCCATGTTTCAGTATACACTTGTGTTCAGCTATCACTTTGAGTTTCTTACTCCTCCTCTTGTCCATTTATCCTGGGGAATCTGATCATGTCTCCTACATGATAGATAAGTCTAGTTGTTCTATCTATCTGTTGTATGCTGCCTTGGGTCATCTCTGTGTTGTGCTCACTACTCAAGGACTTTACCCAATGTCTGATCTATAACCTGATCCCATCATTGTTATATTTGTTATCTATTTGTGTCTCCCTTCTTTTGCCCAGTTCCTAGTCACTCTTGTGATCTGTTGGAGGATCTGTTGCCTTCCTTATCATAGCATGGTTCCGTTTCAGCACTTCCTGATGACGAAGACCTAGAGTTTTGACGATCGTACCTCTGGATTCCCTTTCATCATTGGTGAACTCATTTGCTTCAGTTGTCAATTATCACCTATTGGTTGACAAACTATTGAATCCTTTCCATGTTCAACTTCAGCTTACCCTTATTCACATGGCTTGGATTGTACTGGTTCTTTGGGATCCTTTATGAAGACCTTAGTCCCTCACATATGGACTAAGTTGCGCAAGATTATGTTCGATATATCTACATAGCTCCCAGATCTTTGAAGACTCATCATTATTGTATATTGTGTCTTCGATCCACCTTTGTAATATATGTGGTTTTATACCCGTATCATATGATGTAATCAAATATTGTAAAGGAGCTAATGTTCCAGTAAATTGAACATAGCATCCTCAGATGTAACTTTGTAGATGACATTACTATGTTTTGTTTCAGGTACTCTCTCTGCTCCATTGGCTTTCTGAGTTCTCCAAAGATATATTTTATAATGTATTTCGGCCATCATTCCCCTTTGACCTCACACATTAGGGGGCATCTGTTATACACTTGAATGGCACCTCTTCGTCCGAGTGTCGACATCCCTCATGTTGGCACACAAAAGGACACTTATGGATAGAGGTTTTCCCAAAACACTATATCTTGGCTTGTCATGAAGTACATTCTTCCCTCATCCAGCTAGTCACTTTGCCATTTTTTTTCCATGTTGAGATGTATTCGCGACTCTCTTTATATACAACTTGCGCATCACTCGCGATTCTCCTTTGTAGCAAGTCGTGAATCCATGTATTCGCGGGTTGCGCTTATACATAGTCGCGAATCATTCGTGGGTTTATCTACTACATACCCGCGCATATGTCTCAAACATCAAAACATAAAAACTTTCGTTGATTGGAGATTAGTTAAGTCATTTAACTTAATTTCCTCAACTGCCACAACTTCCCCAACCTTCGAGAACTACCTTATTTCACCCATATAAATACAGGCCTTGGGGAGGGTGTGGGTTACTTACACTTGGAGAGTAAAGTTATGCTGGTGGAGTTTATACAGAAGTCTTTGGAGCAGTTGAACTCAGAATCCTTTGGTTGCAGAGGAGTCCTTGTCTCAGATGCTGGGTTGTAACCTTAACTCTTTCCATTATTGATAATAAAGAGATTACTTCTTCCATATGTGTTTCATGTATTTTGATTGGATGAATGTTTAAATTTCAGTATGATATATGTTTTATCTAACCTGCTTATATGTACATGAATCATCTTGTATCTGGAAGAGTGTTTCTTGACAGGTGAAAGAGGAGCAATCCTAAAGATTCTAGAAGTGGAACATAGAGGAAGAGAATAGCAAGGATCGAACTTCGTTTAACAAGTAAGTCCTTCTAACCCTCCTATTTCCTATTCTGTACTTTAAGAGTCAATTGTCTGCAAGTAATTGAGTATGTTCGTAACCCCGACCTTCGGTTATTAGGTGTATTATCCTGTACAACACTAGCGTAGTTCTAATCTGTAGGGTAGTATACTTTGATTTAAAATAATTTCCATATTCCATATCTGGTGGTTTCAAAGTAACTTTAATACTTACCCCACGAGCCTCCTTTTGAGCCGAAAGGTGAAGAAAGTGTCATGGTAGTCTAATAAGAAAATTGTGGTTTGCCTATTTGTTTATGCTTCATCTACTATCATCATTTGTTTCAGTAACCATAATAAAATCAACCCCTCCTTGATTCCCCGATTGAGGTCCACTTGGACCGAAAGAGGTTCCTGGGGGGTTTTCTTTTTAATAAGAACACCTTGTCTAAAATTTACTAAAATTGAAAACACTCCGGTGTGTATGCTCTCCACTTGGTTTTAGTTTGTCTGATCAGTCAAGCTGCATCAAAAACACTTGAGTGACTAGATTAATTATTCCTTGCCTCCCAAATTGAGAAACCATCAGGCAAAAATCCAACGCCTCGAACAAACTATAAGCGGTGGAAAAATACCCAAAGGAGTGGAAACAATTGGAAAGTGACCTCGAGGTGCCAATCTCTGTCACACCCTAATGGGTGCGTTATGACCAATAGTCTCCAAGACTCCATTCTATCCCATAAACACCTTGCGGGTAGCCATGAAATTTCACTTTTGGACATACTCCAAGTACCCCTCTGGTATATCTGGAGTCTCCTTTTCACCTAATTTAACTCATTCACATTCCACACTAATTTAAAATCTACCAAGAGCCATTTGCAAAACATTCATTCAAGTGCATGCAAGCACATTATTTTCTTTGTTGACTCCATTTAAGGCACTGGTGATTTGTTTCTTTCATTTATATATATATTGAGTGTCATTACTGTGCTTATTTGCTTAAAATCTTGCATCTTGTTATCTTTTGTTTCCACTGGTTAAATTCAAAACTCCTAAACAAATTAATCAATATAACACCATCACACTAAGTAATTATCCTTAGTAACTTAATAGGGTCTACCCCCCTTGGCTCCGTTAGGATTTGAGCCTAAACGGAGGAGTCAAGAACAAGGTGACAGCCTTGACTCGAGACTTGCCCCCAAGGACACACCGAGTGGCTTGAATATTTCTACCACGCGACCTAGGTGTGTGAAAGGCGGCAACACTTTTTTGGGGCTGTTGCCGGCGTCACATCCCCATCCCTTAAACTGGCAAAGAGGATGCGACCAACACAGCTAACACGGGAAAACAACCCTATGAACATGAACAAAAGACATCAATGCTGAAATTAAAGAAACTTAAACATAACAGGAATGCTAAACATACAAGCATACACAGATGCATAATTCTTCAATCATACAGTGGAAGCAAACACACATACAATTCCAGCATTCAACATGTTCATTACAATTCATTTGACATCAATATAATTGCAGAGATGAAGTAACCAACAGCACTTATCTTTTGATGAAGAGTTTACCCCGCAACCAGCTACGTCGCTGCAACGTTCCACCCAACCATAGGCCAGCGTGCTCATCAATCTCTCAGCAACACTGCCACCCCCGAGCTGGGCATGATTCCTCCAAGGACAAGGGTCAACGCAGGCTTACACATAGCCGAGGGATACAAATCAGTCAAACCAACATAGCTGGGTTTATTAGGCCATCAACCGATCGACCAAACCAGCACAGTCCAAGGGACAACCACTGCATACCCACAGTAAAACAATTCATTCACCGCTCTATGATGAAGGTATAAACAACAGGGTGGCAACCCCAAACCAAAATGAGACACAGCTCAAGCCCACAGGGCAAATCAAAGTTGTTCTTGGCCCAAACGTGGCCAAACAACTCAACAACAACCCAAAACCAGGGTGCACCAACAACCACAAATCACAATGCAATGATGGAAACTACATAGTCCCAAATCAAGGGAGAAGACACATCCAACAGATGTGGGAATCAGCAGCCACAACCCCACAATGAATGATAGCAGCCATCCATAGTCCCAAAACAGGGAAAAAGCCAAATTCCCAGCACAGTCCGCAGACCAACAATTACACGCATGTAACCACTCAGCTATTATAGTCTAACATGGAAAACAAATTCCAAGCGACTTCCAACAGCCCCAAAGGTAACACCAACCACAATCACCACGATTAAATGCAAACAGCAGTCCATCCTGGACAATTAAGAAAATGGAAAGACTTACACAGTCCCCCACTGGGGAAAAGCTACATACTCCCCGCCTGTGCGTGAGGAGGGACAGCTCCGCTGCTGCACGCGGATGGATAGACAATCGTGAGATTGAACTCGCTTCCCTCTTAACTTGGATGAGGAACAGACCACGATGGGGAACGAACAACCCACAGAGAGCACGCACGGTGAGGAGCCCGACCAACTGCCTGCGTGAGGATGAAAACAGACCGTCTCTCTCTCTGCGTGAGAGTGAGAAAACTAACAGGAGGAACGAACAGACCGAGGAGAGAATGCCTGTGGGGAGAATGGAAGGTTGTGTGAGAGTGGAGTGAAGGCAGTCGTGGGTGGAGTGGGCATGTGGGCAAGGGACTGACAGTCCTGCCACCCCACTCCCAAAGACAATAACTACCTCAACCACCAGCAGCCATAACTCCTCAACTAATCCCCAAAACAATAAAGAGGTTGACAAGGAAATATGGCAAAACAAAACAAGGTGGCAACACATGGGTTTCCCCCTCATGACCAAGGTTTGACATCCGCCGCCCCTTATCCTTCGGAACCATGCCCTTTTCATTCAACGTTGCACTGTCGTAGCTGGTTGTGGTTTATTTTATTTGATGTGCGTATTTACATGATGCCACATTATAATGTGTCGGATAGCACGACATACCATCGACAATTATCCCTATTGCCGAAACATACACAACCAAATCGATGGTGGGGCTTTTGCCTTGAGCTCCTCACCACGATTAATTACGTTATATACGTCATGCAAATGGGGTCAAAACCGGGGACGTGATAGCTGGGGATAAATATTTTTATTCCTTTAGTACAACTTTTGTTTTCTTCCTTTTTGTTTTTGCTTTGTTTGATGAATGCTTAGAGTAAATATTTAATTTTCATCTAGCGACTCCACTGACCTTTTGTTTAGTTTTTATTTTTTCAAAGAAAAGTAAAAAATATTTTTTATGAAAAGATTTATAACTGCTTATTTTTCTTTTTCACATGGCGACTCCATTGAAGGGATAAAACCCTACTTTCTCATAAATTTGTTGAGTTTTGTTGTGTGTAGATGAGCCCATGTGACATATTAAAAAAGTTTAAAGCTCATCACTTGATAGCTCCACCTATTCAGTATAAGGTTTAATGGTTATATCAAATGCATACTATTAATTTTTGATATGGATGAATTAAGGGAGTAGTATGGTGTCCAGATAATCGTACTTTTTCAGCCTATCGATTTCTCAAACATCCCAGGTTTTCCTAACTGTTATGAGGGTGTGGGGGATGCATATAAATGGCTTCCAGTATTTCATGGAAATTATGGTGATTCGACCATCTGGCATGTCAAATCTTTCCTTCAGTTCATGGTCAACTCTAATGTGCTTCATGAAGACAATATGATGGAAATGTTTGCTGGTACTTTTCAGGATGAGGCCTGTTTGTTGGTTCTACCAGGGCCTTCCTAATAAATGTATAACCTCATTTCCAAGCTTCCTTTGGATGTTTTTAGAGCAGTGGCATGATGGTAGGGGTAGTATGAATGGTTTGAAAAAGTTCCTCGAAAATATCTTTACCTTCTACCTATCTGGGATAGAGTATCACATGGAAACATATGATGGACCTTCTGCCAAGATACAAAATATTGAAGACTTGGAATTGCTTCTTGAACATTTAAGTGAAGAGAAGATCCATGATACTCCCATCAAAGAGCATCCTAGTAGTTTTCTAAGAAAGGAATAAATTAAGTGGCTTTTTAAAGAATATAAGGTATCTCTCATTACACAGCAAGATTCTAAAGATGCAAACATCCATGACAATCATGTTGGAGAGCTTCACAAGGAAGCCATGATTGAACACATTGTTGAAGACTCTCCTCATTTCACCATAACTGAAAACATTGAAGATTTGAGATTTTCTCAAGATTGTTGCAATGCTTGTCCAGAAATCCCTCATGAGGAAACCATTACGGAGATCGACACTTATGAAGAAGTTTATGATGTGTATGATGATACTACTCTATGTTCATCACTTAGGGATGAAGTTTTGGAAAGTTTAAATTCTCATAATATATTTGAAACCAAAACTTTGAAGGATGGTTATTATGAGCAGGAGGAGGGTAGTTATATCTCAGGATGTGGTACCAACAAGGAAGACTCTCTCATATCTAACATAGATGGTAGTGATGAATATTGGAATTTCATAGATAATCCAACTTCTGAAAATCTTATTGAGAACCCCATCCATGGTATGTCCAACAAGGGGAGTGTCTATTCAAAAATTTGTGGAAGTCCAATCTACGATACATCCATAGAGGGGAGCATGGATCTAGATACCTGGGAAAATCTTATTATGGAAGAGGAGCATTCAGAATTTTCACGTGATCATTCAGAGTCATATCATGTAGAGCTGCACAAATGTATCAGTAATAAAGACATTGAGAAGTAGTGTTGTGAAAAGTCAGATAGGATGCAGTCAGTGGAATATCAGTCTTAGCCATCTTTTTCACATATAGAGGTTCCTTATGATTTGGAGCTACTTGGGGCTTGTGCAATGAGTTATCATTTGATAAGCCCCAGTGATCAGTATGATGATGTAGTCAGTCTACCTCATCATTCTGATTGGTATATCAGTCCTATCCAGTCATGGATAGAAGCAACCTGCATGAGCACATACAAGTTGGGGAAGAATTTTTATGACATTATTCATGCCTATGATCTCCCATCCATCCCGCCCATTCTAAATAATCACACAGGTCTGCATTTTCTGAATAAGGTATCCTTACTTTGGCTGGTAACCAAAGACAAGGAAAAAAAATTTATGTTAATAAAATTCTTAGGTGGTTACATTAGATTTCTGATTACACTTAACCCTTTTTATAGCATGCTTAGAGTAGGAAAATAAGCTCCTTGAAAGAGAGCATTTACTTTCTGCATTTTTATTTTATACTTAGCTATAATAAAACTTTGCTTCTTTTAGTTAGTTACATTTATTTTGTTTAAATAAATCAGCTTAATGGTTCATTTGGTTTTTTTATAAAACTTGTGCTACTGGTTTTTTCTTATCAAGTTGAGATGTTTTTATAGGGTATATAAACCAGAGATTCTGGTGTTCTCATATCCTCTCCTTGCCTTAAAGACCAGATCGAGCACATGTCCCACAGTTGAAGCCAGAATGTTACCACCTAAGTTGTACTTAGTGGTTTTTTATCAAGTGAGCCTCGTGAACCGGACAAGGATAACTTGTTCGGACTTCAGAAGACCTTTGGAAGTACTTCTGGGAAGTGCTTGTTGTACTATATCACATGTTCATACCCCATGGGGGAATTGTAATAAATGTTCTAGCATGATAGTGTCTATAAAAGACTCGGACTCTTAGACTTTATTTGTCAATCCGATCAGCCCAAGGTGTTTTTTCCCTTGGTTATTATTGGTTGTTGAATAAACGACTGATAATTTCTGAGTTTTTCACTCCATACCTCCAAAGTTGGGGTGGTCGGCTTGGAATTTAGGCCTATTGAGGTTATTAGAGTCTATGTGTCAATGTATAAACATGCTAGGCATCATGGTTGAGTCATATGAACATGTCTAAGTCTCCCTAGGTTTTTTCAATTTTTTTAATTTTTTAATTTTTTCAGTGTTTTTTATTAAAATTTAATTTTTCCAAAACTTAGGCTATTTTTTAATGGTTTAATTGGAAAAATTGGTTTTGTAATAAAAGTGGGCTTGGAACTCAGATTCAGTCATGTAGATGCTCATTTTCAAGATAAGAGCACCTAGTAATCCTATAGACCCACTATTTCCTAGTTCTGAGTGATTTTCCATCACTCAGGTCAGAAAGCCCCAAAAAATCATTTATTGATTATTTTAATTAATAAATTGATGAATAATGGAGGAAATCCAAAATCCTAGATCAGTGGATTCTCGGCCGAATTGATTGAAATCAGTCAGATCTCAACCAGATTAACTGGATCTGACAAATGCTTGACTGAAGGAGGTGATCTGGACAGATCCAGAGTTGATCTTCAGCATCCTTTATGGGGAATTGCACCCTCTCTCTCTTCTCCAGACATGTGGGCTCATCTGGATGAGTTTTGGTGGATGCTTCAGTCAACAGGTTGAGGTGTCAATCAGATCAGCTCTCCGATTGACAGTTGCACTCAGTGAGACTCAGATCAGGATCAGTTAGACATAGATCAGGCATTGATGGACTCTCCTTCAACTACAGTGGTTTGTCTCCTTGGGATTTGAGCCCCCCCTGGGCTGGATCTCCTGGTTTTTTATAAATGAAGCACAAGCTGCCTCTTCCAAGCTAGTTAAAGTTGGATTGAAGGGCTTGCTATTGTAATATTGTATTGATCATCATTTGTTGAAATAAAGAGAAGCTTTGGAGGCTAAATTGTGGAGTACCTTTCATGTGTGGATCATCATTATCATGCTGCTTTTGATGTGAACTCCTATTTTTTTCAATTTTTGCATCACACTGTTGTCTGCCTGAATGATTATTGGAATCATAGGAATAGATCATTGTAAGTAATCTTACTTACTCCTATTTTGCTACATATGTTTGAATAAGCTAATATTTGCATGCTGTATCATCTACTTCTCATATGTATCTTCAGATTTAATGGTTTTGTTTGCAGGATTTGTTGTTTAGCTTACAGGTTTGTCATGATTGGAAGAGTTGTGGTTCAGGTTTGATTCCACTAGTTTTCCAACAAATATTGAGAATATTGTGCCCCTCGGTGCTTCACTAACAAGTCTCTTTTGTAGATCTGCTTCAGCAACAAGCACTTCTGTTTTCCTCTTCCTCCTTCAAAATCTTAAATTTTCTTCAAATTGGTTACTATTAAAGAATCTTATTGCTTAGATCTGTCTCATTAAGAAAATCACATATAGATCTAGTTAGTAAGATCCTTTCTTAAGTTTAGATCTCAGTTCCCTTTTGCATATAAAGTTATATTTGAAGAGATCTAGCTAAAATTACCCTCTTTTTTGCAAGCATTATAAAGGAAATTTGTAGCTTGCTAATAAGGTAGTTTCTTTTTCCGTTCTTTAAAGTTTCATATTCTGCAAGAAAAGTGCATATCTTATTGGCTGCCCAAACAGCAAGCCAAGATCCCAAGGAAAGCTTTCTTTCCTTGGTTCCTTTTTGCAAAACTAGATTACCCCCGTTTAACAATTTTTTACTTAGTTTTTTTTCGGTAACTAGCGTGGTGACCCAAAACACTTTTAAAGTGTGTTTGGGCACATTTGATTTTAATTGCTCGTTGTTTTTTAGCAGGTTTAACAAAAAAGAGAAGGAGACTCTGCCCATTTTCCGACTTTTGGACGAACCAGAGCTTCCCGGAGTCTCCCCCCACCGTTGTGATTTGAGTTTAGCTTGTTACAAGCTTGTTGTAAGCCTTTGGATCCCAGATAACAAGGAACAAAGTGCATCAATTTCAATTTTTTGATATTGTAAATCTCTGCTAATAAAAACAAAAGGTCTTTTCGAATAGGCTCTTTCGAGCCTATTCACCACCCCCCTAGGGGGAATTGCATCTGTGTCATTTTTTACTTTTTGTTCATCTTTTTTCAATATAGCGTAGTTCTAATCTGCAAGGTAGTATAATTTGATTTAAAATCATTTCCATATTCCATATCTAGTGGTTTCAAAGTAACTTTAATACTTACCCCACGAGCCTCCTTTTGAGCCGAAAGGTGAAGAAAGGGTCGTGGTAGTCTAATTAGAAAATTAAGGTTTGCTTATTTGTTTATGCTTCATCTACTATCATCATTTGTTTTAGTAACCATAATAAAATTAACCCTTCCTTGATTCCCCGATTGAGGTCCACTTGGACCGAAAGAGGTTCTTTGGGGGTTTTCTTTTTAATAAGAACACCTTGTCTAAAATTTACTAAAATTGACAAGACTCCGGCGTGTATGCTCTACACTTGGCTGCGGTTCATCCGATCAGTCAAGCTGTATCAAAAGCACTTGAGTGACTAGATTAATTAGTCCTCACCTCCCAAATTGACAAACCATCAGGCGAAAATCCAACGTCTCGAACAAACTATAAGCGGTGGCAAAATACCCAAAGGAGTGGGAACAACTGGAAAGTGACCTCAAGGCACCGATCTCTATCACACCCTAATGGGTGCATTATGAACAATAGTCTCCAAGACTCCGTTCCAGCCCACAAACTCCTTGCGGGTAGCCGTGAAAGTTCACTTTTGTACATACTCTAAGTACCCCTCGGGTATATCTGGAGTCTCCTTTTCACCTAATTTAACTCATTCACATTCCACACTAATTTAAAATCTACCAAGAGACATTTGTAAAACATTCATTAAAGTGCATGCAAGCACATTATTTTCTCTGCTGACTCCATTTAAGGCACTGGTGATTTGTTTCTTTCATTTATATATATTTTGAGTGTCATTACTGTGCTTATCTGCTTAAAATCTTGCATCTTGTTATCTTTTGTTTCCACTGGTTAAATTCAAAACTCCTAAACAACTTAATCAATATAACACCATCACACTAAGTAATTATCCTTAATAACTTAATAGGGGCTACCCCTCTTGGCTCCATTAGGAGTTGAGCCTAAACGGAGGAGTCAAGAACAAGGTGTCAGCCTTGACTCAAGACTTGCCCCCAAGGACACACTGAGTGGCTTGAAGATTTCTGCCACGTGACCCAGGTGTGTGAAAGGCGGTAACAAGTCTAACCCTGATTTGCCTAGTAAGCCTGACCTTTCTTCTTATGTTGGTCTTGTTGAGTCTTTTGACTCTTCCTTTGAACAACAAGTCAGTGATCCTGATGAGTTTGATTTTTCTTATGAATTTTTCAACTACCGTGATTCTGAGTTTGTTCCTGCAGACTTTATCTCCCTTACTGATTTTTTCTCTCCTTCAGAGGTTGATCTTACTGATTATAAGCAATTGAGCCTTGGTGCTATAGAATCTTCTTCGGTTGATTCTGCCTTGACTTAACCTTTTGTAGAAGATAGCAAAGTCACATGTGTTTCTGCCAAAGTGACCTGCATCGGATATTTTCTTTTGAATGTGATTCTGATGTTGTTGTTTCTTGGAGACAGGATTTGTAGTTGGATTCACAACTGTTTACTAGCCTCGCCTTGTTGTTTAACTTGTAATTGAATTTTCATGTGCCCTGCTCGCGCTTATGAGCCTGATGTTGGCTTCCACGCTTTTAGTTCGTTGTATAAGCCCTCATCTTTGTTCTCATCATCACTAAGCCTTGTATCATTTTTCCTTTGCAACTTGACACCTTTTACCTTGAGGAGACATTCCCTAAGTGTCTTTACCTTTCTCATGTTCCTTGCATTATGCATAGGTTTTTTTCTCACGCTTGGAACTAGTTTCACTTGCCCCTGACACTCGTCTCCTCGCATTTAGAGAATTCTTTCTGCTCTCCTTTGAGCTTGTTAAAAATAGTAAGGAGGCCGCAAGGTTACTTTTTCGGACTTCTTAAAACTTCACGGGAAAGATATTGAGTTTCTTTAGGCCCAGGTCTAACTCCTTAAAATAGACTTGACTACTGAGTAAACTTGTCCATTCAGGCTCGTTAAGAATATGTGAATGTGCATCCACATTGGTGGTAGGTTATGACTTGCTCGGACCATGTGGAATAATATGAGAAAGGAACACTCTCTTTGCTTCGGAATTGAGAAGAGTATTCTCAGGCATAGGTTTATCGCTTTTCCGAACCTGAGGGACTAAATTTACAGAAAAGGAACACTTGGTATGAGCTTAGTTTTCTCTTTTTCGAGCTTTGGACCTAAACATGAAAAATATTCTGAGTGTACTTTATGTCTTTGTCATGCTCGTTAAACCCTAAAGAACAAAGCATCAAGTTTATTGTTGTAACCCCCATTCATCGTAATCAAATGGATCTTTTAGAGTGATCATGCCTTCCTTCACACTCGTAAAACTCAGGCTATATGCTGCTTTTGAAGGAGCATTGGGTAGGTGGTAATTTAACCTTTTTTGGACCTTCCTGACTAAGTACGAAAAAGGTGCGCCTTAATTCTTCGGAAGCTAAGAGAGTTCTTCTATGGTTTGTTTTATACTTTTCTGGCCTCAGGAGACTAAACTAGACGAAAAAGTCCCCCCTGGATCCTTCTTTGGAGTTTTCAGACTCTCTAAACTATGAAAACACCGTCGAGCATGTACTAATTCGGGCTCGTAAAATCCATGAATAAGTGCTTTATCAAGCATTCTTTTGTCTCTTCTTCGAGCTTGCCAAAAATGAAGAAGGTCCCGAGTTTGCTTTATTGGACTCATTAAACCTTTACAAGAAAGAGGGGAAGGGAATTTCATTCACATGTTTTTTACATCATGGCAGTAAGTCTTGTTTCTTTGAACAAAGCACCAGTTTTGAGTCTATCAACAGTTGGGTCCTAGTATTTTGGCCTTATCTTGATTCAAAGTTTCTTACTCCTCCAGTTGGTTTCTTTTCCAATTATATGGGGAATCTATCAATGCTCCTACATTGTAGATTTGTGTCGTTGGTCCTTTTGTGTCAAAATCTGCCTAAGTCACTTTTGTGTTATACTCACTGTTCAAGGATTAAAGCTTTGTCGACCATTCTACAGTTGCCTTGACCTTTTGTGTCAGCCATTCCCTGGTACTAGTTCATTGCATCATGTCTTCAGCGTTTCTTGTCATGAAATTCAGTACCAATTCCAGATCCAATTAGTCTTTGACTTACCTCATGTTGGATGATGAAGGATGCCTTAATGCCTTCCTTCCAACGGATCTCTTCTTATTGATTGCAACACATCTTGCTCTAGGAATGAGATTTAGAGTTTTATGACAATACCTTGGGGATTGTAATCATCAATGGCAATTTCCCTCGCTATTGGGTAGTGGAATACCTTAATGTCTCCTACTCGATGGATTCTTCAAGTGTTCGATCTCAAGTCCTTGTATTCACACTTGTTATAATGTACTAGGTGCCTTAGGGACCATTTTCATTAATGGTGGTTTCCCTCGTGTTTGTTAACGGTTCTCATTATTGACCGGTAATCAAACAGTTTCCTCCATGTTCAACTTCAACTCCTTTATTCGCATGGTTAGGATTCATACCTTTTGGGTGGTTTGGATTGAAGACCTTGGGCTAACAATAGCATCATAATTTTTGCTATTTCCCAAGCTGCACCGAACCTTGTTACATTTTATATGACATTTTGTTGAGACATAGATCCACCTTGTATTCTTGTGGCTATGATCGACTGTTGAGCATGGATCCACCTTGTTCATTTGTGGCCATGACTCCTTTATATTTGATATGGAACCTTTTTACATATTGAGTGACCATGATAGTTTCATCATTTATACATATGTTGGATCCGCCTATATATTTATGGCGATGATTTGTATATGGAATTATAAGTCCCAGAGATCAGTTTTGTCTGACATTTATGTCTCTTTCAGGTACCTTTGTTCGAGCCTTTTGATCTTGGATTCTCTGCTCTCTCCATACTCAGTTGTTTCCTTTATAATGCATTTCGGTTATCATATTCCCCTCTAACCTCATACATTAGGGGGCATTTGTTATAGCTCAAAATGACACATCTCTGTCTGTGACCACTTTACCATGATTCTGTCGCATGTCGACACTTCCAAGACGACACTTCATGAAAGTCACTGAAAAAATACCTAACTTGGAGGACCCATATATTTCTTTTTGTAACTCCATTTGACCAAATCTCTACACTGTTGGAAATATATTTCAGTTAGCTAAAACTTTCCAGAAGACACCAAAGTCTGAAAATGCCTCAGAGTACCCTTAAAATGAGTGTTTTATTATGTGTACGTGAGTTTCTTTAAGGAAACCCGCATATGTACACGAGTTCTATATATAATACTCGCGTATGCCTTAAATACATGACTTTTTGCATTGAAACCCATGTATACCTCCTGCATACATGACTGTTGTCTCCGCAACCCACGTATACCTCCTGAAAATGTCAAACAAATACGTATTTTGAAATTCGGGTAGTTTGGGTAGTTATGCAACTAACTCCTTCAATTGTAACTACTTTGTCTTCGACCCTAACTCTTCATAAAGCATATAAATAGAGGTAGGGAGGTCCATGAGAGGGGACTTGAATCTTTGCATTATTATGCTGGAGGATTTGGAGATCTCTTTGCCCACACCTTTTCCCTAGAAGCTTTCTCCTTGTGTTGCAGAGCTTGGAGGCCGAGTTCCCTGGAGAAGAGAAGCAGCAAAACCAAATCAAGGTTTCATGAGGTGCCGAACTTGGAGAGAAGGTATATTTGTACTTGTTTTCAAGATTAATAAAGATGTGATGTCCTTCTTCTTCCCAAATCAATGTGTCTTGTATATTGAATCTCTGATTATGATTATATGATGTTATTTATCAGATTATGTTTTCATGTTTCATTGAATATAATATCCTTTCATATAGTCTATTTGGTTTGAGGAAGGTATAATTCATTTTGCAGTTCTCTTGGAGCAAGAGGAGCAAGAGGAGCAAGAGAAGGATTAAAGGGCTGCTTGGATCAACCTTCATTTGTTAAGGTATGAACCATTCTAATCTCTAAATCTTGTTTATATATACTTGCAGAACCATTTGCATCCACCTTTCAATCCCAGTACATTGATGGCCTCTTAAACCTTAGCCATAGGAAACTTTCCTTTATAACAGAATTGGTGACTCCACTGGGGAGAACCTTGTCTGTGTGGGGTTTCTCTATTTTTCTTTGAGTATTTTGCAAGGTTTTAAGTCCTTCTTACAAGTTAGGAACACCTTTTGAGTCTATTGGAACACCTTTCCTACCTTCCTAGGTTATTTTTTGACCCTTTTGTGCTTTTTGTCATCCATACATGAATTTTAGGCTAAACAGTCGCGTGTTTGTGTTGTATACATGACTTGCACTACCTGCAACCCGCGTATGCACCTGAATTTGTGTTATGTCATCATTTTTAGGGTTTTTGGGTGATTTGAGGGCTGTTTGTAGGGTCTTCAAGGGTCCTCTGCATGTGCATGACTCCTAAGAGGTTGTTTTATCTCTGTTAGGTGCTCTTTGTCTATCTTGTAAGTCTCTTTCAAGTCTTTGAACCTTTTTTTTCGTGCCTTCCCCCCCCACCTCCTTCTTGGATTGACCTTGTTAGACAAGGTACTAAGCAACCTCTGTTTGTAGGTTTAGATTGATACTTGGGACTTGTTGACCTTTGTTTATGTTAGTCTTATTGCTCAATCTCTTCATTCCAAAGTTGTTGGCTTGTTCACTCTTGTGATCCTTCCTTCCAAGAGAGGTTATATCCAACTTTAGGGAAACCTAGGGTTTGTTTGTGGGGTGTAGAGTAGTTGTCTATTTGCTTTGCTTACATTACTTACTTGCATTAGTTGATAGGATGTTTTTCTTTTGCATTTATAAAAGAAAAATAAAAAAACACATGTTTGCTTTATATGCACGTAGATTAGGTTTTTAGTCTAGATTGCATGGCAGATCATTGTTTTTGAAAAAAATAAAAAGAATTGTTCTTTTGTGGCTTTCAAGTTTTCTATTTGAAAAAATAAAGAGAATAGTTTTTGCTTTTTGCATTTCATTTCTCTTTGCTTGGTCATTTTGTTTCAACTTTGAGTTAAAGCACCACATAAGTTTCACGCCATTTACCCTTTGACTAAAAACAACCCTTAAAATAAACGATATAATTTAAAAATTACTAGTAAGTTTTATTTTATAGGGTCATACACCAACTAGCTTACGATATACTTGTGGGATAGGGAGTTTAAACTCCCCACAAGTGTTTAAATTCAGACGTAGTTGACCAATCACTAAGTAAATCCTCTTCTATGTTGATTGTATCTGGGAAGCTCCTCTCAAATGGGAGCTAAGCACAAGACTACGTGGAGGTTTGGAATGAGGAGATAACCCTCTGATTCCTTGTCAAAGCATAGACCAAGGTTTTTACGCATCTATGGATTCTGTCTTTGATAGGATTTTGGGATTTGCTACCCTGCCCATGCATACAAACTAGGCTTGCTATTGTCCCCCCAGACTGTCAATATAGTTAAGGTAGCCTTTAGTCTCTTTGACATCTAGGGTTCATACACAGGTACACCGGAAGGCTATTTCTGGTTGACCTTGGATGGGCTTGGAAGGTAACCCTGGTAGAAGGTGTGGGAGGGTGGTGGGTGATTCCTCCGCTTGTGCCTAAGAACATCTATAGGGACACCAAGTAACTGTCTATCAACTTTCTTCTGGAAAGCATATCTTATACATGTTTGTCTGTTTGGCTTTAGGAATTTCAGTGAGTGCTCTATGGTTTGTCTGTACTTAGTTTGCCTTCAAGTGTGTGCTTTGTACTTTTGGTTGCTTGTCAACCTCAGACTTTGTCTCCTAGTTTGAAAATATGGCTAACACCCCTTTGAACACCAACCAAGAGATCCCCATGCTGGGAACTCCTTGTACTATTCCTCTCATAGGGAATGTTGGTGTTCCTTTGATGGCCACCTTGAATCTGCCTGGATTCACCCTAGGGCTACTTGTGTGGTTTTTTTCCACTCCGACTATCCTGAATGCTCCTGGTGCTTCTCAAGTAAGCTCCTTATATCAAGAGTATCAAAACACTGCTTCCCCTTCACATGTAGTTGATTCTCCTACTCCTTCTACCTCATGTGGTGAAAGTACTAATACTAGTAACCGACAGCCTAAAAGGAGTAAAAGAAGGAGGAATAGGAAGAAGACACATAAGAAAGAGGGAAGCCATTATGTTGATGTATATGTAACTTCAGCATGTATTCACTTGTGTTGGTAATAACTCCCGATTCAATATTATTCATGGCTGAAACATTTATTTATACATTCCAATGTGGCGGTTGAGAACCAGCCTTTTCACCTTCCTATCTATTCATATTCCTATTTATTATTTATTTACAATAATCCTGACGGATTATTCTAACAATCCCCCTCTTAATCCGAAGGGGTGTTCGTAAGTCCGAGCATGTTTCTGAATCTTTCAAACTTTTCTCGTCCAAGCGCTTTGGTGAAGATGTCTGCAACTTGATCATTTGTGGAACAATGTCGAAGATGGACTGTCTTGGCCTCTACATGATGTCGAATCAAATGATACTTTGTGTTGATGTGTTTGGTTCAATCTTGGAATCTAGGATTCTTAGCCAGCTTGATTGCAGAAGTATTGTCGACCAACAATGGAGTGGATTTCTCTTGTTTTTCTTGCAAATCTTCAAGTATCTTC
>LPNX010804425.1:32907-56480 GCA_001517045.1 Pseudotsuga menziesii
TCTTACGGATGAACCCTTGAGCTTTAGTAGCTTCCCATCCTCATATCTAGTCATGATGACTTGGTTGTCAGAGGACTTTCTTATTTCAACGATTCCATCAAACATGTGGATGGAATGGCCTTGCTGTCGAATCTCCACCAAGGATAGCAAGCTTCTCTGCAACTCTGGAAGATAGAGAACATTCTTCAACAAGAAATCAGGGAATCCAGGCATCTTCAGTCGAATGGTTTCCATTCCCTTTGGTTTAATACTTGACTTATCTGCAAAGTAAACTATGTCATCTATTGTTTCATCTGTGTGATGTTGCACCAGTATCAAGCAGCCAACAATCTTTGTAAGATGAAAGAGAAGTCATTTCATTAAATCCAAGATTACAATGTGCAACAATACAAGAATCAGAAGATTTACTAGCATCTTGGTCATCTTTCTTCTGGTTGTGCTTGTCTTTGATGGAGTCCCACGAAGCCCAACACTGATCTGATGTGTGCCCAGTTTTTCCACAACTCTTGCACTGCAAATATGATCTTTTGGTGAAGTTATTTCTGCTCCCTCTGCTTTTGAAGTTTCTTCTTCTTCGTCCTCTCTTGCTGCAATCTCCCTTGGAAGGGTCTTTGGATTGGTCTTTTCCAGCTAGGGCAGCACCAATACTAGATGCCAAAGAGTGCATCTTTACAACCATTAGTGTAATTTACAATAATAAACTTTATATGACAAAGAGAAATGAAAAAATAACCTTGCAGGTCTACAGTCTCTGCCAAGGTGAATACAATGCAAGTTTATAGCATACACAGGCTTCTTCAATACAAAATATATCAGTCAGTAGTAATATATCAGTCTCAGTATCATAATGCAATATATCAGTCTCAGTATTCAGAATTATTGAATATTGAGATCGGTCTTCAAGTAGGTCTTCAACAGGCTGTAGCAACACAGCAATCTCCAACGCAGGTAGGTATTCTCCAATGTAGCAGTCTTCAAGGCAGCAAATACACCGCAATCTCCAACGCAGGTAGTCTTGCATATACACTATGCATTTCAAGAAAATATGTGCACTATGAAGGTCTTCATACACTTCTGCAGCACAGATTTAATTCTACGCTAGTATGCAAACTCACTTTTTTTCAGCACCAGTAATTTTGCAGCACTATTAAAACAATTCTACAGCGCTTATTAAAAACAATTTTATAGCAGCATGCAAATCGATTCTGCAACACCATGCAAATTAAAGCCTGATAGGCAATATTATAATGCTTTTGCAATCATTAAGCATAAAGAATGGAGGTCGCATTCACAATAGCTCCATACCAACTCTTCCAAAAGCATTTCTCAATTATCCCCATGTTCTCTTCGGGAGCATAGAAATCACCATACACTAATCATTTTACCAACAAACTAACCAGCATACAAGTAAAGTTTCTCGCACAACCACAAAAGACTTCTTTCAAAAGCTAGCACTTATCAATACAAATGGACTGTCGAAATATGGTTTACTATTTGCTCGTGGTGATTGGATTCATTCACGAGAATGCAGATGGACTATTTTCTGAAATTTCACATGCAGCTTTTATGTGACATGCGTTAGGGCTTTTAAGCATTTTCTCCTTCAGAAGCTTGCTGGAAACAATTGAAACAATGTCTACGCAAAGAAACAATCTCCAAAAAATGATTTAGTGCTGTGATATATCAATCTCCAATAGTGATTCTCCTTCACGCAATATATGTGTGATATCAATCCAATATATGGCAGAATTCAGGGTTTGTGATAGCCGAAATGGTCGCAAAATATTTTATCAGCAATATTTACCTCCACGCTCTTGAATCTTCACAGTCATGCATTGGGTATCAACGCAGTCTTGACAAAGCAGATATCAATGCAGTCTATATTTCCAACGCATTATATATCAACGCAGCTATCTCCAGTCCAACGCAGGCAGGCAGCTATCTCCAGCGTCTTCATATTATAAACTCCCAGCAGGAATGGGTCCACCACGAGTCGCAGCTCACAAAATATGAAAGTATCACAACATGGGTCGCAGCTCTCCCAACACTCAACGCACAGCTTTCACACAAGCATCAAATGATAGCACCCTTCAGGCTCATACTCCACGCAGCATACTCCATGCAGGTCTCCACGCAGCATCAAAATATTGTTAACGCAGTCAGCAAGAGTGCCTTCATGCAACATTCTTCACGATCAAATGTAGATAGCAGCTCTCTGTGAGACCACTTGCAGGCTCAGGTAAAGACGAGCTACCTCAAACTTGAATTGGCATTGGAATTTTGAGACGACATTGTCTCTCTCTCTCTCTTGTCAACACGAAACCCTAAAAAATGTGTGAAGTAATGGTCGCAACAGCAATATGCTCTCAGAAATTAGGGTTTTGAATCAACGAGTGGCTGCAACTTTATTTCTCTCAGCAAGTTCTAGATAGTCCTCATAGCCAAAACTAAGGCTAGTTCCAGGCTTCCAGCTGGTGGGCTTAGTCTAAGATTTGATCTAAATGGTAGTGTATATCACGCATAGGTTACCTAGCTTATGAATAATACACAACGCAGAGATCACAGCTTATGGAATAATACACAACAAAACGCGTCCGGATTAGGGTTGGTTTCCTATACAAAATCGCAGCACACAAACTCAATCATGAAGGAATTGTAACGCAGACAATGCATGCGGCTCGACTGGCAGACTGATGGAGCAGTCTGGCAATGGACTGGCAAGCAGAATGCCAGGAATGGGCAGACTGGCAACAGGCAGGAGTTATGGCAGTGCTCTGATACCACTTGTTGGTAATAACTCCTGATTCAATATTATTCATGGCTGAAACATTTATTTATACATTCCAATGTGGCGGTTGAGAACCAGCCTTTTCACCTTCCTATCTATTCATATTCCTATTTATTATTTATTTACAATAATCCCGACGGATTATTCTAACAACTTGTATTTCTCATGTATTGTAACCCAATGTTTATTCCGGGATGTATTTGTAATGTACTTGAGTCATGTCACGCCCCAATGTTCCTATCGGGAGGTTCTATAATGTAAACAAGTCATGTCAAGTTATTGTGGGTAACCCTCCTATTGATCAAGGGTTAAATTCCCTGCAGTTTCGGGGCACTAGGGTTATTAGACTCTCCTATAGAAGTCGGCCCTAGTAGGGTTTAGTCATGTCGGGAATTAGTATAAATAGAGAGCTAGCCTCTCTATTTAGTACACACTCACACGCACTCCGTTGTACCACATAGCTGAGGAAGAAGAAGACACTAGGGCTAGGAAGAAAGAGGTTACTGTTGTCAGGAGATCATCTTACTGTTTTGGGGTTTTACTTTTGGTGTTGATTCTATCTTTGAAGAAGTTGCGGGGTTTTCTCCATTTATGTTTTCCTTGAGGAAAAACACTATGTTCATTGTCTCTTGTGTTTGATTGATGTACTTGTTATTCTCTCAGTTAAAGATCCTAACATAATGCTAGCTTGAATGATAAAATCTAACATGATATCAGAGCTAACCTGAGAACAAGACACTGTGTAGCTGTGGGAACTAGGGCTTCCTACTTTGTGGATATCTCTCCACATATTTTCAACAAAATAAGGTTGGAATAACTCTCCTCCCTAGGGCGCATCTTTCTGTCAAAGCAAAATCCAATTCTGAGGTTTTTCAGTTTTGGACCCGACACTACTGCCTAAAATTAGGGCTTTCCACATAAGTGGAAATTTTCAGTGATCCCAGGCCGAGATTGATCTCCTCCTCAAAATCGAAGTTAGGGATTAAGATCAAAGCATTTGGTTGGACAGAACTCTGGAAAAGCAAAACCCTAATCTGCTCCTGAACCAGCACTGCAGAATTTCAGCTCCAAATCCAGATCCGACATCTTGAACTGGTAAGATCTAAATCTTTTGTATTTCCATTTGAGGTTCTCAGTTAAGATGTCTCATCATACCAAGCTTGATGAAAAGCTTGAGGGAGATGATAACGTCTGAGCCTGGAAGTATAGGATCTCCCTGGTCCTGGAAGAAAATGAGTTGGACTCCTATATCAATGAGGAGGTTCCAGTTCCAGAGGGAGATGAGGCTAAGGCCTTACACAAGAAGAAGTTGGTTATGGAAAAGAGGATCATTACCAATTCAATCAAGGATCACCTCATACCACAAGTGTCCTCCCTAAAGACACCTAAAGCTATGTTTGATGCCCTAACCAAATTGTTTGAAGGAAATAACATAAACCAAAAGATGACTCTGAGAAACCAACTGAAGAATGTAAATATCCAAAATGCTGAGACCATCCAGTCTTACTTTACAAGGGTCTCTCAGATCAAGGAACAGCTAGAATCAGTAGATGAAGAAGTGGAGAATGCATAGGTTGTGATGACCACCTTGAATGGTCTCCCTAGATCATGGGACTCCTTTATTCAAGGGATATGTGCCAGAAAGAAGTTAGTCAAGTTCACCAGACTATGGGAAGAATGCTCTCAAGAAGAAACTCGGATAGCAACTCAAGAAGAAAATATGGGAAGTGAAAATCAAGCCCTCACAGTTCATTCCAAGAAAAGCAAAAGAAGTTCTCATCACTCCAGAGGTAAGCATTTCTCTAAAACTAACTCTAGAAAAGACTTGTCTAGAAGCAGATGATATACATGTGATGAAGTAGGACACTTTGCAAAAGATTGTCCTAAAAGACAAAATAAGAAAAAGGGAAACAAGAGAAAACATCATGCTCATGCTATAGAGGATGATGAACCATCCAAGAAGAGAACCAGATATGAAAGTGAAGACTCTTCAAGTGATGAAGAATATGTCTTGATTTCTGCTCTCACGGGAAACATCGCACGTGGAAGCAATGATTGGCTTATAGACAGTGGGGCTTCCAAACATATGACAGGATTCAAAGAGTCCTTTGTAAAACATTTATAACATGAATCACCTCACAAGGTGAAACTTGGAGATGACTACCAATATCCAATAAAAGGAAGTGGGGAATCCTCCTATAAGCTATACTCTAGAAATTCTATGAAGATGCAAGATGTGTTATTTGTACCAGGACTCAAGAAGAACCTTCTCTCCATATCTGCATTAGATCCAAAAGGCATTAGGGTTGCATTTATAGATGGCCAAGTTATCATGTGGCCAAAGGGAAAGACTATTAATGATGCAGTAGTGATTGGGGAACAAGAAGGAGGTCTATACAAATTGAAGGGCCATCCAGAACAAGCCTTGGTCCATGACACAGTAGAGCCAAATGAAATTTGGCATAGAAGGCACAAACATGTGCATTACAGAGCACTACCACTTGCAAGCAAAGCTGTTGAAGGTCTTCCAGAAATTCAAGCAAAACATGATGGGGTTTGCAAAGGATGTGCAAAAGGAAAGAATACAAAGAAGACATTTCCAAGTAGCGACAGAAAAGCAAAAGGAATCTTGGAAATCATCCACTCCGATGTATGAGGTCCAATTTCATCAAGCTCACTAAGCAGTTATGTATACTATGTTTCTTTTATTGATGACTTTTCTAGGAAGACATGGATTTACTTCATGAAGAACAAAGATGAAGTATTCAGCAAGTTCAAGGAATTCAAAGCCTTGATCGAGAATCACACAGAAAAGAAGATCAAGACCTTTCGATCAGATAATGGCGAAGAATTCACATCAAATGAAATCAAACAACTATGCAAAGACTCAGGGATTAAGAGGGAGTTGTCCACTCCTTATAATCCACAACAAAATGGGATTGCAGAAAGGAATAATAGAACTATCATGGAAGCTGCAAGATCTATGCTTCATGATCAATATCTTCATATGCATCTATGGGCAGAAGCTGCCAGAACAGCGGTGTATGTACAAAATCGCACTCCACACAGAGTACTCGAGAACAAGACTCTTGAAGAAGTCTTCTCTGGCAAGAAAGTAGAAGTTAGCCATCTCAGAATATTCGGTTGTCTAGTGTACATTCGCATTCCAAAAGAGAAGAGGACTAAATTAAATCCTTCAGGAAAGAAGGGTATATTTGTGGGATACTCTAAAAGCTCAAAGGCTTACAGAATATACTTCCCATGATTCAAGAAGATCGACATCAACAGGGATGTGACATTTGATGAAGACTCAGCTTACAACAAATCCAGAAAGAGACCTACTAAAGAACCTGTAGAAGCAGAAGCACCCAGAATTCATGATACAACCATGAATGAAGAAGCTCGAGAAGAAGATCGAGATTTTGAAGAACCTTAAGAACTTGTAGATCCACCTCCAGAGAAGAATCCTGATAATAGGAAAACTGCTTGGGTACGAGAAGCTGTCCAAGGTGTGGAAAGATATGGGGCTCCAGAAGAGAATCACAGAGAAAGAAAGAGGACCAGATCCTACTCCGGGCATGTAGCATTACTATGTGATTTCATCGATAAAGAACCTTCCAAATGAAGAAGCGGCAGAATGGAAAGAATGGAAGGATGCTATGATCAAAGAGTATCAATCGATCATGAAGAATGATGTTTGGGATGTTGTCCCAAGACCAGAAGGGAAGTCTGTTGTAACTTCCAAATGGATCTACAAGATCAAGCATGCCACAGATGGTAGCATAGAGAAATATAAAGCAAGATTTGTTCTCGTGGTTTCTCCCAGAAAGAAGGAATAGATTACGAAGAAACCTTTGCACCTGTAGCTAGGTACACTTCCATCATATCAGTACTTGCTCTAGCTGCAGTAATGAAATGGAATATACACCAAATGGATGTCAAGACTGCTTTCTTAAATGGTGTAGTAGAAGAGGAAGTGTATGTGGAGCAGCCACTCTGCTTTGAGACACATGATAGGGAGTCTCATGTATGTAGATTGAAGAAACCCCTGTATGGTTCGAAACAGGCACCCAGGACATGGTACAACAGAATTGACAGCTTTCTATCCAGTTTGGGCTTTACCAAGAGTAAAGCAGATTCCAACTTTTACTACAAGGTTGAAGATGGAAACCCAGTGATGCTCCTATTATATGTAGATGATCTGTTTGTAACAGGTATGGATGGGTTGATTGTTGATACAAAGAGAAAGCTTGCTGCCGAGTTTGAAATGAAAGACTTGGGTATGATGCATTATTTTCTAGGCATGGAGGTGTGGCAAAGTGCAGATGAGATTTCCCTAGGACAAGGAAAATATATGGTAGAGATCCTGAAGAGATTCGGGATGATGGATTGCAAGGCCATGACCACACCCATGGCATCAAACCTGAAGCTATTGAGTGATGCTTCATCAAAAGCGGTTGATGCCACGATGTATCGTCAGATGATTGGGTCCTTGATGTACCTGACGAACACAAGACCAGATATTTGCTTTGCTGTGAACACCTTGAGCTAGTTCTTGACAAATCCGAGACATGTTCACTTGATTGCTGCAAAGCATATTCTGAGGTACCTGAGGGGTACAATTGATTATGGGCTCAAGTATGATGCGAATCAGAAGATTAAACTGGAGGGTTATGTTGATTCAGATTGGACAGGCAGTGCCATCGATAGGAAGAGCACTTCAGGATGATGTTTTAGTATGGGATTAGGTGTGATCTCTTGGTTTATCAGGAAGCAATCCTGTGTCGAACTGAGTACAGCTGAAGTAGAGTATGTCGCAGCTTGTTCAGCTAGTTGTGAGGCACTATGGCTCAGGAAGCTACTATCTGATTTATTTAATCTCCAGTTGGATGCTACTTGTATACATTATGACAACCAGAGTTGTGTGAAGTTGTCAAAGAACCCGGTGTTCCATGACAAGTCGAAGCATATCGAGATCAAGTATCACTAGATCAGGGATATGGTGCAGAGAGGAGCAGTGAAGCTCCAATATGTTTCGATGGATGAACAGATAGCTCATGTGTTAATGAAGCCATTAGCCAGAGTGAAGTTTGAGTACTTCAGGGAGAAGCTTGGTGTTCTCCAAATCGAGGTTCCCTCCAAGGGGAAGTGATGAGTCCGTAAGCCATTCTGATGAGTAGGTCAGATGTAAGGGCTGAGCCATTCTACCATGGTGAGAGGATTGGTTCCTTCCATGTCAGATCTGAGTGCTAAGCCATTCTGATATGACTTTAGGATTGGTTCCTACATGATCAGATATAAGGGCTATTTCCATTCTTGGAATGGAGGTGCCTGGTCAGTTACCAGGAATACTTGGTCTAGGATTGAGGGCCATTCTGATACAATTGTAAGATGTAGTTTGACATGATCAGATGTGAGCGCATGGCCATTCTGATGTGATTAAGGGATGTGTTCCCACTTGATCAGATACAAGGGATGTTGCCATTCTGTCATGGTGAGAGGATTGCTTCCTTCCATGTCAGATGTGAGTGCTGACCATTCTAATGTGACTATAGGATTAGTTCCTACATGATCAGATGTAAGGGCTACTGCCTTTCTGACGAGTCAAGGTCAGATGTGAGTGCCAGCCATTCTGACTTAGGGTCATATGTAAGGGCTACTGCCATTCTCTGAATGGAGGCACCTGGTCAATTACCAGGAACCCTCAGTCTAGGATTAAGTGCCTTTTTGACTAGTCAAGGTCATATGTAAGTGCTGTTCCTTTCTAACGATTCAAGGTCAGATGTGAGTGCTAGCCATTCTAACTTAGGGTCAAATATAAGGGCTACCAAAGAGCTACAAGGAGGTAGGCCTACAACCAGCATGAAAAAGGGCTGGCTCTGTAGAACTTCCTGTGACGAGAAGAATCATGATATAGCACATATGATGATGACCCAGTGATGATCCAGATCGAGCTATGATTCAGATCCAATTATGATGTCTCCGAGATGATCCAAATTGAGTAATGATCTAGATCCAGCAGTGATGATCCAGATTGAGTGATGATTCAGATCAAGTGATGATGACCCGGTGATGATCCAGATCGAGTGATGATGATCCAGATCCAGATGAAGATTACTTGAAGATGAAGATGACTTGAATATGAAGATGATGAGAAATTGATGATGACCCAGATGATACAGAGAAGAAGACTTGTACTGAAAAATTGTGTCGAGAGAATACCTTCCTAGTTAAGAGGGAGTGTTGATGTATATGTAACTTCGGAATGTATTCACTTGTATTTCTTATGTATTGTAACCCAATGTTTATTCTGAGATGTATTTGTAATGTACTTGAGTCATGTCATGCCCCGATGTTCCTATCGGGAGGTTCTATAATGTAAACAAGTCATGTCAAGTTATTGTGGGTAACCCTCCTATTGATCAAGGGTTAAAGTCCCCGCAGTTTCGGGGCACTAGGGTTATTAGAATCTCCTAGAGAATTCAGCCCTAGTATGGTTTAGTCATGTCGAGAATTAGTATAAATAGAGAGCTAGCCTCTCTATTTAGTACACACTCACACACACTCATTTGTAGCGCATAGCTGAGGAAGAAGAAGACACTGCGGCTAGGAAGAAAGAGGTTACTACTGTTGGGAGATCATCTTACTGTTTTTGGGTTTTACTTTTGGTGCTGATTCTATCTCTTAGGAAGTTGCGAGGTTTTCTCCATTTATGGGTTCCTCGAGGAAAAACACTATGTTCATTGTCTCTTGTGTTTGATTGCTGTACTTGTTACTCTCTCAGTTAAAGATCCTAACATAATGCTAGCTTGAATGATAAAATCTAACACGTTCAACCTCTGTAAATCAAGTTGAACCTCACCACCCAGCCTCTGCAGTTCATGTTGGGGGCACATATCCACCCTCTCCAGGTAATGTTGTATCTAAGCACTCAACCTATGCAAGTCAAGTTGATCTTCACCATCCAGCCTCTATTAATCATGCTGGTGGGATCCATCCAATATTTCTAGGTCATGTCAGATCCAGTCACTCAGCCTCTGTAGTTCATGCTGAGGGCACCCATTCAACCTCTGATGTTCAAGTTGAACCTCCCCATACAACCTCTACAAGTCATGTTGGATCCATCCACCCAACCTCTGAAGTTCATGTTGGGGGCACACACTCAAGTGATGCAAAGCATGTTGATCCTAACCATTCAGCCTCTGTTGTTCACGCTGGTGGTGCCCATCCAACCTCTACAAGTTATGTTGGACCCAGTCTCTCAGCCTCTGTAGGTCATGCTAGGGGCAGCCTCTCAGCCTTTATGGTTCATGCTGAAGACAATCTGTTAGCCACTGCAAGTCATGTTGACATTGTTGAAAAGACTACCGGTTCAAAAGACAAGCCCAAGTTTCCTTGTAAGCTTTGTGAGGGAGACCACCTTACTTATAAATGCCCTTCTATCATAGAGGTGCGAAGAGTTTGGTTTCATGGTCATCCCGTTTTTGAACATTCTAAATTTTTTCAACAACCAGCCTCTCTTAATCAGGTTGGACCCAATCACCCAGCCTCTGGTAGTCATGTCGGGGGAAAATTCTCAACCTATGTAGGTCATGTTGAGAGAAAACAGTCAGCCACTGCTATTCATGTTGACACCGTTGAGAAAATTGGTCGTTCGAAGTGCAAACTTAAGTTCCCTTGTAAGCTATGTGAGGGAGATCATCTTACTCACCAGTGCCCTGCTAACACAGAGGTGCGAAGAGTGTGGTCCGAGACTCAAGAATTTCCTTCTCCTGAACAACCTATAGTTTCTCAACAACCTACTCAACCTTTGGTTGATCAAGTGGTCGAACCAATATCATATTTGGTCGATCCCACTCTTCTTTTGGAGAGTGATCCTTATGTGATTGAACCAATGTCACCTTTGGTCAATCCCACTCTCCCTTTGGAGAGTGACTTTCACGAAGTGGTTGAATCGATTCCATTGTCGATCAATTCCACTCTTCCTTTGGAGAGTGAAGTGTTTTCTAGTCACATTTTCTTCACTGACAGTTCAGAACTTACTGAACAAGAGGGCACTAAACTCAATTCGGATGAACCCCCACCAAGCTCTCAGATTGCTTCCTTTGATTGGGATAGCTTAGTTGAGCCGTGCCTTCCTTTTGATGTACCTTTCAAGATAAAGGTCAAAGTTGAACCATACACGATTGCTCATTGTATTGTTGATGAAGGAGCCCCAGTTAGTATCTTGTCTGCTCGTGCTTGGCGAGGCAGGGGATCTCCCATCCTTGTGTTGACTGCTAGTCAGTTACTGGTGTTTGATAGAAGAACTTGTATATCCTTGGGAATTCTTGCTCAAACACCTATTACTTTGGGTGGGAAGACCATCTTAGTTGACTTCATGGTGATAGAAGACCCCTTGGAATTCAATATGCTCCTTGGACATGATTATGTCTATGCCATGCAAGTTGTGGTGTCAACATTCTTTCATGTGATGTACTTTAATCATGGTGAATAAATTGTCACTATCGATCAGTTGGATTTTCTTGATCCTTCTCCTGACCCAACTAGAGACCACTTCTTTCCTTTATTGATTCCTAGTGTTTCTATAGACACTACCCTGCCATAGGTGAGCTATGTGGCCTCATGTACTTTACGTTCAATTGCTACTGAGAAGCAGCCTCTGTTTTCATGCTTACCTTCCCGAGACTTGGTCCTAGCAGTTGACCAGGTGAGTCATCCTATACAGACTGTGGAGCTTCCTCTCCACTCTATCGATCCATTTGAAAGTTTAGACATGTGTCCTATCTCGAATGATCTCCTTCCTTCGAATGAATCCTTCCTAGATTCTTTGATACACTCTGGTTTTCTATTGGATTTTGGTTCAATTGTGACTACGTCTAACCCTGATTTGCCTAGTAAGCCTGACCTTTCTTCTTATGTTGGTCTTCTTGAGTCTTTTGACTCTTCCTTTGAATAGCAAGTCAGTGATCTTGATGAGTTTGATTTTTCCTATGAATTTTTCAACTACCGTGATATTGAGTTTGTTCCTATAGACTCTATCTCCCTTATTGATTTTTGCTCTCCTTCTGAGGTTGATCTTACTGATTATAAACCCTCGAGCCTTGGTGCTATAGAATCTTATTTGGTTGATTATGCCTTAACTTCACCTTTTGTAGAAGATAGCAAAGTCACATGTGTTTCTTCCAAAGTGACCTACACCGAATCTTTTCTTTTGAATGTGATTATGATTTTGTTGTTTCTTGGAGATAGGATTTGTAGTTGTATTCACAACTATTTACTGGCCTCACCTTGTTGTTCAAGTTGTAATTGCATTTGCAGGTTCCCTGCTCATGCTTATGAGCCTGATGCCGGCTTCCATGCTTTTAGCTTGTTGTATAAGCCCTCATCTTTGTTCTCATCGTCGCTAAGCCTTGTATCATTTTGCCTTTGCAACTTGACAGCTTTTACCTTGAGGAGACGTTCCCTGAGTGTCTTTACCTTGCTCATGTTCCTTGCATTATGCATAGGTTTGTCCCTCGCGCTTGGAACTAGTTTCTCTTCCCCCTGACACTCGTCTCCTTGCATTTAGAGCATTCTTTCTGCTCTCCTTTGATCTCATTAAAAACAGTAAGGAGGCCGCGAGTTGACTTTTTCAGACTCATTAAAACTTCACAGGAAAGATATTGAGTTTCTTTAGGCCCAAGTGTAACTCCTCAAAATAGACTTGACTGCCAAGTAAACTTGTCCATTCATGCTCGTTAAGAATATGTGAATGTGCATCCACATTGGTGGTAGGTTATCACTTTCTCGAACCATGTGGATTAATACGAGAAAGGAACACTCTCTTTGCTTCGGAATTGAGAAGAGCATTCTCAGGCATAGGTTTATCGCTTTTTCAGACATGAGGGACTAAATTTACGGAAAAGGAACACCCGGTATGACCTTAGTTTTCTCTTTTTCGTGCTCTGGACCTAAACATGAAAAAGATTCCGAGTGTACTTTATGTCTTTGCCATGCTCATTAAACTCTAAAGAACAAAGCATCGAGTTTATTGTTGTAAGACCCATTCCTTGTAATCAAATGGATCTTTCCGAGTGATCTTGCCTTCCTTCACACTCGTAAAACTCAGGCTATATGCTGCTTTTGAAGGAGCGTTGGGTAGGTGGTAATTTAACCTTTTTTGGACCTTCATGACTAAGTACGAAAAAGGTGCGCCTTACTTCTTCGGAAGCTAAGAGAGTTCTTCTGTGGTTTGTTTTATACTTTTTCGGCCTCAGGAGACTAAATTGGATGAAAAAGTTCCCCCTAGAGTCTTCTTTGGAGTTTTCAGACTCTCTAAACTATGAAAACACCGTCGAGCATGTACTGTTTCGGGCTCATAAAATTCACGAATAAGTGCTTTATCAAGAATTCTTCTGTCTCTTCTTCGAGCTTGCCAAAAATGAAGAAGGCCCCGAGTTTGATTTCTTGGACTCGTTAAACCTTTACAAGAAAAAGGGGAAGGGAAGTTCATTCACATGTTTTTTACATCATGGAAGCAAGTCTTGTTTCTTTGAACAAAGCACCAGTTTTGAGTCTATCAACAGTTGGGTCCTAGTATTTTGGCCTTATCCTGATTCAAAGTTTCTTACTCCTCTGGTTGGTTTATTTTCCAATTATATGGGGAATATGTCAATGTCTCCTACATTGTAGATTTGTGTCATTGGTCCTTTTGTGTCAAAATCTGCCTAAGTCACTTTTGTTTCATGCTCACTGTTCAAGGATTAAACCTTTGTCGACCATTCTGCAGTTTCCTTGACCTTTTGTGTCGACCATTCCCTGGTATTAGTTCATTACATCATGTCTTCAGCTTTTCTTGTGGTGAAATCAGTACCAATTCCAGATCCAATTAGTCTTTGACTTACCTCATGTTGGATGATGAAGGATGCCTTAATGCCTTCCTTCCAACGGATCTCTTCCTATCGACTGCAACACATCTTTCTCTGGGAATGAGATTTAGAGTTTTATGACAGTACCTTGGGGTTGTAGTCATCAGCGGCAATTTCCCTCGCTATTGGTTAGTGGGAATACCTTAATGTCTCCTACTCAATGGATTCTTCAAGTGTTTGAATTCAAGTCCTTGTATTCACACTTTTTAGAATGTACTAGGTGCCTTGGGGACCGTTTTCATTAATGGTGGTTTCCCTCGTGTTTGTTAACGGTTCTCATTATTGACCGGTAATCAAATGGTTTCCTCCATGTTCTACTTCAAATCCTTTATTTACATGGTTAGGATTCGTACCTTTTGGGCGGTTTGGATTGAAGACCTTGGGTTGACAGTAGCATCATCATTTTTGCTATTTCCCAAGATGCACAAGACCTTGTTACATTTTATATGACATTTTGCTGAGACATAGATCCACCTTGTATTCTTGTGGCTATGATCGATTGTTGAGCATGGATCCACCTTGTTCATTTGTGGCCATGACTCCTTTAGATTTGATATGGTGCCTTTTTGCATATTAAGCGACCATTATTGTTTCATCAGTTATACATATGTTGGATCCACTTGTATCTTTATGGCGATGATTTGTATATGTACTTGTAGGTCCCAGAGATTAGTTTTGTTTGACATTTATTTCTCTTTTAGGTACCTTTGTTTGAGCCTTTTGATCTTGGATTCTCTGCTCTCTCCATACTTAGTTGTTTCCTTTATAATGCATTTCAGCTATCGTATTCCCCTCTAACCTCATACATTAGGGGGCATCTGTTATATCTCAAAATGACACATCTTTGCCTGTGACCACTTTACCATGATTCCGTTGCATGTCGACACTTCCATGACGACACTTCATGAAAGTCACTGAAAAAACACCTAACTTGGAGGACCCATATATTGATTAATGTAAATCCATTTGACCTCATCTCTACACCGTTGGAAATATATTTCAGTTAGCTAAAACTTTCTAGAGGACACCAAAGTCTGAAAATGTCCAAAAGTACCCTTAAAATGAGATTTTTTGATGTGTACGCGAGTTGCTTTAAGGAAACCCATGTATGTACACGAGTTGCTATATATAATACTCGTGTATGCCTTAAATATGTGAATTTTTGCATTGAGACCCACGTATACCTCCTGCATACACGACTATTGTCTCTGCAACCCATGTACGCTTCCTGAAAATGTCAAAAACATACGTATTTTGAAATTCGGGTAGTTTGGGTAGTTATGCAACTAACTCCTTCAGTTGTAACTACTTTGTCTTTGACCCTAACTCTTCATAAAGCATATAAATAGAGGTAGGTAGGTCCATGAGAGGGGACTTGAATCTTTTCATGTTATGCTGAAGGATTTCGAGCTCTCTTTGCCCACACCTTTTCCCTAGAAGCTTTCTCCTTCTGTTGCAGAGCTTGGAGGCTGAGTTCCTTGGAGAAGAGAAGCAGCAGAACTAGATCAAGGTTTCGTGAGGTGCTGAACTTGGAGAGAAGGTATATTTGTAGTTGTTTTCAAGATTAATAAAGATGTGATGTCCTTCTTCTTCCCAAATCAATGTGTCTTGTATATTGAGTCTCTGATTATGATTATATGATGTTATTTATCAGATTATGTTTTCATGTTTCATTGAATATAATCTCCTTTCATATAGTCTATTTGGTTTGAGGAAGGTATAATTCGTTTTGCAGGTCTCTTGGAGCAAGAGGAGGAAGAGGAGCAAAAGAAGGATTGAAGGGTTGCTTGGATCAACCTTCGTTTGTTAAGGTATGAACCATTCTAATCTATGAATCTTGTTTATTTATACTTGCAGAACCATTTGCATCCACCTTTCAACCCCAGTATGTTGATGGCCTCTTAAACCATAGCCATAGGAAACTTTCCTTTACAACAGGTTGTTTGCATATTTGGGTACAAAGCTCAATTTTAGTACTGCCTACCATCCTCAGACTGATGGTCAGACAGAGAGAGTGAATCAAGTGCTGGAAGACATGCTTCACATGTATGTGATGGAAAAACCAACCAAGTGGGAGGATTATTTACACTTGGTAGAATTTTCTTATAACAATGGACAACAAGCATCATTGGGGATGAGTCCATATAAAGCTTTGTATGGCAGAAGGTGTAGGACACCTATGACGTGGGATAATCCAGTGAACAAGATTATACTTGGTCCATAATTGCTCAAGGAGATGGAACAAGAGGTTGCACAAATCAGACAGAATGTGAAAGCAGCCCAAGATAGATAGAAAAACTATGTTGATAAGCATAGAGTGCACAGAGAATTATGTGTTGGGGATCATGTTTACCTCAAAGTGAGGGAAAGGAATAGTTCCTTGAAGCTTGGAAGTTGTGCCAATTGTCAACTAGATATTGTGGGCCATTTGAAGTGCTTGAAAGAATAGGGCCAGTTGCATATAAACTTGCATTTCCTGCTATCCCTAGAGATCATAATGTTTTTCATGTTTATTTGCTTAATAAATATATACATGATTCTAACCATGTGATTAATTGGGATGTGATTCATGTGGAACCCGAACGAGAGTTCTAAATTGAGTCAATGCACATCCTCGACAGGAAGGTCACAATGCTCCAAAACTGAGCCATAGGACAGGTAAAGGTGCAATGGGAGCACTACGATCCTGAGGAGGCTACATGGGAGCTGGAGGATGCCATGCGATTTGCACATCCATTTTTGTTCAATTTTGCAAAGCACTGAAACAATGCTAGTGTAGCATTTTTGTTCAAAATTGTTAAGCAATGAGGACTGTGTTATTGAAGGGGGAGGGGATTCTAATACCCCAGTTTTGACCCCATGGTATTTTGATTGTACATGATGTAAATGTTGTATGGAATCATGGCAAAGAGCTCAAGGCCAAGGCCCTGCCATTGATTGATGTTTTGTGGATAGGTGATCAAGGTTGATGCATATGGTTTATGGTGTTAAGTCAAGAACAGTATATACTTGTGAATATCATGTAGTTATGCAATTAATAAAATACCACAACTAGCTATGGGATTACAAATGTGAAAGAGATGGGGGCATGATTCCACAAAGGGATAGGGTGGGGAGTGAGTCGAACTCTGAGCCTTAGGGTGAGGCTAGATGTCAATGGGAGAACCCATGCACCCCTAGCTAGCTTTTTGTTCTCTATCCTCAATCATCAATTTCTTCCAGACATTGGTTGAGGCAGTTGATGCCTTGGGCAGAGCAAGGTATGGCAGTCTTATTGCTTGTCTGAGAAAGTATGCGCATACCTGCAATCTGGGAAGCTGCTTTCTTGCTTCTGAAGCAAGAAAACCCTGGATTGCGTGCCCAGTCCATCATTTTGGAGGTCACCCTGAACGTTTTGGTTATTCTTCCTATGGGTGTCTGATTTAGGGGGTCAATCATTCTCTCCATTCTATTCTGCTCATGCACGTTGTGCGTTCTCCCAGTTTTGTAGAGCCATGTTTCATTTTGGTTGTTCACATGTTGTTTTCCCATCCTTAGTCACGCAGAGGTTCAGGGTCTCCCTTGTTTTGTTGAATGAATGAGCAGTGGAGTTCACCCGATTTTATGAGAAAGAGTGGTTATCCGTGGTTTCCCTAGTGTTGTTGTGCAATGGTCTCCTTTGTCACAGAGTGAGTGGAAGCCCGTTTTGCTGTGTATACATTGTGGTTTGTTGTGTTGTGCACCCTGCTTTGGGTTTGAACTATATACAAGACTTAGGAGTGGAAGAGACGTATAACGTGCTTGATAAAACTAGTGTGGAACCTCACAATAAGATAAGAGTGGCTAGTGAATCTGCCCTGCACATCCTAAAGAGAACTGGATGGGAAGGGGTAGACCGAGGTACTGTCAAGCAGAGAAGGGGACACTTCCTTGTGTTGGGTGTGTAGGAAACATGGATTCCAGGCCAGATAGATCTTGTGAAGGTGTCCTTAGCTCCATGGATGAGCTCACTAGCTTAGAAGTTCTTCTTGTCCACTACCTAGCAGCCTGATAAACCCAACTTGAAGGATGTCTTAGCTGGTATCCTGATAAACCCATATGTTGGCTTGGTTATGTCTTGGTGTTCACTTGGACTTGTGTGTAATCCTTGGCTGGACAGCCTGAGACACCCACCGGGAGTGATGGTTTAGCTGAGTGCTTGATAAACCCATATGTGGCTTGGATAGTCCTTATTATGGTAGTTGGATTGACTGTGAACAGTACGATAAACCCAAATGTATGTTGGCTTGCCTGAGTAAGCTCGATAAACCCATCATTGTTTGGATTGTAAGCCTACAGCCTGATAAACCCAACTTGGTGTTGGCTTGGCTGGACAGTCTGATAAACCCAACTTGTTGTTGGCTTGACTATGTGTGTGTGATATGTTCTGGCTATGTGTGAGTCTGTTGTTCCCTAGTCCCTTGTGGAAATCATGCCCAACTCGGGCGTGGCAGTGGTGTTGAGAGATTAATGAACACATTGATCTATGGTTGGGTGGAACGTTGCAACTACATAGCTAGTTGCAGAACAACTTGATCATCAAAGATAAGTATTCTCTGTTATGTTATTTATGCAAGGTATTTGCTTATGATTGCTATGGTTGTGTTGAATGCTTATGGATGATTTATGTAGAAGTTTACTTGTGAATATTTCCTGCATTTGCATCTATATTTTCCTTGTATGTTCAATGCATTCTTGCCTAAGTCGCATATTTAAGGCATACACGAGTATCCGCTTGTGGAAGGTGGAGGGCGGAAGCAGAAAGGTACAGAAAAGTTCTAAGGAAAAGTTAAGTTTTTTTATTCCCAAGTTCCACTCTGGGAGGAAAAAGGAGGAAGGCAGAACCACAGATAATAGGACCCATCGCACATTATGTTCTGTTTTCTGAGCTTCAAGGTTGGAATGAAGAAATCGGAAGTGCGGAAGGTGGAAGGTGGAAGAGCCTTAGAGGGACTTTGTCAATCATTATGTTCTGATTTCTAGGTTTCGAGGGAGGAACACGGAAGTGTGGAAGGAGAAAGGAAAAGGGCCTACAAGTATCATCGTCGAACTTTGAGTTTTCGACTCCCAATTTTCAAGGTCGGAAAGGTGGAAGCGTAAGAGCAGAAAGGACAGGTTCAGTGCGGAAAAGGTGTTTTCGGTCGTAGAAGAGATCTATCAAGGGCGGAACGACTGTTATAGTAGTTTCTATGCCCAATATTGAAGGTTGAAGAGTGTGTTAAGGCCCATGACCTATGTTATAAAGGAGAACAAGGGTTCTTAAAGTTAAAAAAAAAAAAAATAATTGCATTATGGGGTATGGAGACGTTACATGTTTGTAAGTGGGAGATGGCATTTGGCATAGGTGGGAAATGAATAATGACACTTTGAAAGAGTTTGAACCTGACCCACATATGGGATGAACTCCCTTTAGTGACATAGAATAAAAAAGCAAAGAACGCTCATGTGAAATCTACTTGGAAAATTGCATACACACAAGTTCCAAAAGCAATATCATTTTACTTTTTAATACTCTAGAAGTACCCTTTTTTCTTGTACACCAGTTTGAGCAATGTAGCTCTTTTTTTATCTAGTCAATTGTACAACTTTTTTGGTACTTGTCAGATTTTTTGTTTAACTTTTGGCCTAAAGGGCAAAAGAAACACCAACAATTTCAAAATTTTGATAGCTCTTGTAAATGAAAGGCTTCTTTAGCCTATGAACCTACGGTTTGTTTATCTAATATACAATTGAAACTTTTTTTTCTAATAAAAAATATATATATAAAAGTTGCAATTGAACCCTTCAACAAAGAGATATGAAATGTTTAGGTGATTGCATAAAAAAGTAAACAAAATCTAGTTATATCAAAACATGACTTACATAATAGACATTGCGTCTACTATATGCTTGTTTTCTATGATATTGAGAACTATAAAGTCTTATTGATTGTCCACACAAAAAAATGAGCTTAAAAAACATAGAAAACCTAATCTAATTAGATGAATTCATGTCCATCATGGGATTCATTAATGTCTTTTTCATCATTTTCATGTAATCCAAATGTTGGTTGTGTTGTTGCTTCCATTTCATGTCCTCCTAGTGCTTGGTTTATTGTAACCTCTTCCATACGTGCATCCTTCATTGAGTCTTTGGAATTGGAAAGTTGGTCTACCAGAGACCAAGAAATGTGAGTGAATCCCAAAATAATGTTGTAATTCATCTTTAGATCTAAGGCCAATTTCTCTATCATTTGGTTGCGAGATTCCAACTTCATTTCCAATTATGTGTTCTTGTCCACTTCTGCCTCAAATTGACTACCAATGCTCCAATTTAGGTGAGAATTTGCATCATGAAAAGCATCCATATGCCTAATAAGAGATCTTATAACTTTATGTAGGTCTAAATCATCACAAATGAGTACACTTTACCTGATGACTATGTACAATCATGGACTTACCAATTTGAGAAATTCTAGAGAAAATAACGGGGTCAAACCAACAGGTAAGGCAACATCCCAATTCACGAGAAGAGCCAATGTTCAACCATACTATTATTGGGATGTGACATTTTTTACAGTGTTCATTGCAAGTTTGGAGAACATGGAGGAGTGGATGGAGTGAAAAAAAGGAATAAATGTAATATCCCCCAACAAATAAACATTTTTGTAATATTTTGAATTATTATTTTATTTGTTTAATGGGATTGGTTGGTTCTAGAATCTGCCAACTGGTCCTTGGAGGACAGATGTAACTGAAACATTATGCTTTTAATAAAAAAACATGAATGATGGGGACAACCATGTTGAAGAGGAAACTATGCATGCGAGAGTGGGGGACATAAAGAGTCCATCTCAGGGAGGTTACACCAGGCATGAGAATTCCAGTATGGAGCAGGACACGCCCTAAGGAATCAGGGGTGTAGTGGGAGATGGAAATTCGATGAGGAATTGGTGGTTAGCTGCAAAACACCTAGGAAAAAACCAAAACTATAAAAAGTAAGCATATGGGAGGAGAAAGGACGTTGCTGAGTATGCTAGGAAAGGATTGAACTCTTGTTGTGTGAGCACTTTGTGTTAGGAAAGACTTGAAGAAATACTTGTCATGTGAGCACTCTATGTTAGGAACGTGATTTCTCACTGGAGAACTATGCCTGAGGTTGGATGTCACTGCTCTTGGCATGCATAGTTTAGCTCGAGGATGATTGAGGGCAGAGAACATCTATTCCTAATCTATGGTTGGGTGGAACGTGGTTGTTCCTTCTTCATTCGACTCGCCTTACAAACAGGTTCAATTACTGTGTTTATATTTCCGCAAAATATATTGAGCTCAAAATATATCTGTATATGTATGAAAGTGTGTTTTAAATGTCCATAAAATGATAATACCAAATCTTAGGCTAGATGAATGTGTTGCTTATGAGGTGGTGTGATGCCCTTGCACTGGTTTAAGGTACTGTAACTTGCATTAATTTTATGGCTTGCTAATGGTTTAATAATCATTCTCCAATTTGAATGGCTATGACTGCATGGGTTATGAAGTTTACAATTGGGGAAATCCCCCTGCTCTATTTTAAGTTAACTATGACTGCAATTAATATATGGTTTACCAAGGGTGAATGCCCTGCTCTGTTTTAGTTAATGGCAACTGCATTTGTTGTATGGTCTTAGTAATAGTGTAATATTGTTTTCCATAATGAGTTTCTTGGATGCTTTATTGCTTTACTGTTAATGACCAGTGTAAGGGACCCACATGGGAAGTCTAAGTGTTGTTTGGGTTTAAACCCCCTTCCAGTCCAGTGAGGCCCTTGTGTGATACTGTTAGTGCTTAGATGAATGGTAAACTATGAAGAAGTTAAGGGTTATCCACATTCCGTAATCCGCATTACAGAAAGAGGAAATGGATGTTAAAATCATAAAGATTCTAAGTGTTCCCGCAATCTGCAATCTGCATTGTGGAAGCGGAAAGTGAAAAGTTAGTACTTTAAAGAGCTTATAGTTTTCCACAATCCGCAATCTGCATTACGGAAGCGGAAGGGTGGAAGGCTATTCTGTAAGAAAACTTAAGGTTTATGCAATCCACAATCCACACTGTGGAAGCGGAAAACATAAGGTAATTTCTAAAGAACCTAAGGATTTCCACAATCAACAATTCACAATCCGCATTGCGGAAAGCGAAAGGCGGAAGTTAAACCACGAAGAAGATATGTGTTTCCGTAATCCACAATCTGCACTGTAGAATGTGGAAAACGAAAAGGAAAAATAGTTAAAATTTTAAGGTCTCTGCAATCCGCATTGCGGAATGTGGAAAGTGGAACAAAAGAATTAAAGAAAATGGAGGGTTTTCGCCACCCACAATCCGCATTGCGAAAGCGAAAGCGGAGTTGTGGAAGGCCTATTGCAGAAAGCCCTGTTGCGGAAAGGATTTTAAACTTAAGATTTTGATTTTCAATTCAGTTAAAGGAGTTAGCATAAAACCTTGAATGCATTTTTTGCTCTGTGACAGAGAATGAATACAAGGTTATGGCTAAGGACAATTTTTTTTATATAAAGAAAAGAAAAAAAATTGATTATGTTTTTAGGTAGGTTATATGGGTATTTTACATATGGTATCAGAGTGAGATTTCAACCCTGTCGCCTTTTGGGAACATCTAGTTCTGCTGAATTATGGAAAAATTGTTCTAATAATAACAATTTGTGTTGGAATGTTTTGTATACATGCAAAATTTCTCTATAACAAGGTACAACAATGACTTCACGAAATGAAAATGAAGATCCACCTGAAGAAAGTGTACCAATACCACGCACAACGCAACCAGAAAGAGAACATTCGGATCGAAAGCCAGTCAAGTACTGGAAACAATGAAGAATTTGATCATAGAAATGCAGAGCTTTAAAGAAAAAAATGAGTAGCTGAAAAGGGCCCAGGAAAAACAACGGGAACTCAATGAAATGTTGCTATAAAGCCTACATGAGAGGAACAATGGGAAGGAGAAACGAACCGAGACAAAGAAGAACTAGGAGAATGGAGGGGATGTTGAAGGAGATTGTAGCTCCTTGAATGATACCCAAGGGTTGGAAAATCAGGTCAAACTTGTCGATAAAAGAAAGATTGACCACATGGAAGGGGAATTTAAAAAGATCAAGCCAACCAACTTCGAAGAGGAATCAAAGACCATACAAGAAGTAGAGGCCTGGCTGTGGGACATTAAAAAGTATTTCCAGATTTACAATTACTCTAGTAACATGAAGGTAAGGATGGAAGTCTACAACCTGAAGGTAAAGGCCAGTATTTGGTGGCAGGACCTAAATATTTCCCATGGATTAAAAGAGAAGAACCTGGAATGGTCATAATTCAAGAAATTCTTCAAGAAGCAGTATTTGTCATAAATCTATTATGAGAGAAAGACAAAGGAATTTTATGAATTGAAACTCAGCCAAATGACTATGGAGGACCTCATCAATCAATTTCTGGACCTGGGACAATTCGTGCCTTACATTAAGGAAGAAAAGGTAAAGGTTCAATGATTCTTAAGTTGTCTACCGCAATCTTATAAAGACCGGATCGAGTTCGATAACCCAAGGACCTTAGATGAAGTGCTAAGGAAGGCCATATTGTGTTTTGAACAATATAAGCAAAGGAACAACATATCCAAGGCATGGAAGGATAAGAAGCAAGAAAAGTTCTACCAACGAAAAAAGGGATTCCAACCACCACCCTTCAAAAATATGCTAAGGGACCGCAAGGAATTTCCTACAATAGAAACAAACAACTCTAGTAGTGTTAACACCCAAAAATGGTTAACTACCTCATCTACCCCACTACATGGCTCATTTGTCCATTTGCCTACCATATTTCCCTGAAAATCCCACTAAAAAG
>LPNX010804454.1:5576-29530 GCA_001517045.1 Pseudotsuga menziesii
GAGCTACCATTTGACCACTCTTTATCTTTCCCATGCGCCTTTGCTAATTCGTGGGGTCCTTGATAGATTTGGGATCAGCTTTTTACACCTATGGGGGATTTGCCTATTTTGGGTAAGCCTGCTTTATGCTAGTTTTGGATGCTTCCTTATGCATTCGATTTGCTCATGTATTCTATATATTCAGAAGCCTATGATATTACAGGGTTGGCTATTATACACTCAGTTAATATAATTTTGTGTTACAGCTCCATATTCAGTCTCCATTGTTGATAATTTGCATGATCAATTGTTAATTGCTGTGAGTGAAATTAATCTACTGCAGGCCTGAATTTCTACAACTACACTATGTATAAATATGAACATAAAGACATCACACATACATACCAGATGGTCCCCATGCCTGACCAGGAGCTCGGGTAATCTTGGGATCCCCACTGCCTGTGTCGACAGGTCCTCAATGTCACACATCAATATGTGTGAGCCACATAGATATGTAGTAGCATAATAGTTCTTATCACATAAATCCTCCAATCTCTCCCCCTAAGATAGCACCGGTGCCAAGTCACCAACAACTCCCAACATAGGGAGACCATTCAAGAAGTATGCATCCACTAGAATAATCTCAATATGCTAGCCTTGGAAGAGGAAGGACTCCTCCCTAATATCCCAAAAGCTCACCAATGTTTGTAGCAACAAATGCAATCTCTTCATGAAGGGTATCCGCATGAACTTCAATAAACCACAATGGGCCAGTGTAGCATGCACATTATCATCCTGCAAGGCCACCTCCTGGAGGTCTTTACAATCTCTCTCACACCACTTAATCTCATCCATCCTACACAAGCAAAACACAACTATCAGCCACTGCTCTCATCAAAAAATGTCACCCAGGGACCAAGTCACACCTGTTTGGCCAAAAGGAGTGACCAGGTCACTCTTTTTCCCTTTAAAGGTGTGACTTGCCTCATTGAAACCCCAAAAAAGCTCATAGAGGACCTCTGGGTGACCAAATTCAAAATGTAAACCACTAAAAAGGATGGATTTTGCAAGAGCTCTTACCTGCAAGTCGTGGAACTCGAAACAGTCGGTCGAAACAGGAGAAACTAGCTGTTATCTCCCAAAATAAATTTATTTTGATGGTATGAATAATTTAACTCATGTGATGAAGGATATAAATATCACTGACAGTTTGAAAGCCTCTGTTTTTTTATTTGGGTAAAAATTTCACACGTTGTAGCTTTCAGTGGCTTGGGCGAGGATCAGAACATCTCATTAGCGACCGAAAGCTGGAAGATAAATAACAGATGGAAAACCTTTTTGGCGGCTAGGCGTATTGATAAATCTTTTGACTACCATCGAAACATTTTTTAACAGCGATCGGAGGTTTAGCCCTCTACGTCATCGATGTTTCAGAGTTTTAGTCCTCTACGGCACTAACATTTCAGAGGTTTAGTCTTCTGCGACACCACCATTATGGAGAATCTAGTGGTTTAAAGTTTCGATGGTTAGTGGTTTTGAGTTCCGATCACCAACGAATATTTTAGTAGCTAGAGCGTATGATCATCGAAAGATTAGTGGTTAGTTTGTTTGATCACCAATGCTTGGAAATTAGTGATTTAAACTGCCAACACTCCGACAGCGTTCAGACAAGAAGTTTCGACGCGTTAATGATTACAGCTTTGGATCATTGATGAGCTAGTGATGGAAAGCATCGATACGTTGAGACTTGGGGCACTGATGGGATAGAAGAAAAAGATTCTGATCACCAATGAAGAAAACGACGTGACATTAGTCATTTGAGGCTCCGAAATAGCGGCGACATAGAGAACTAAAGCTCCAATTAAAACTTCTACTGACCTCTGATAGTGATAAAGCAAAATCGCCAATTGTTAAAAAATATAAAGTTGAGAAAAAGTAAAACAAAAGAGATAATGTGCATTGGAAAATAACAATACTGTCCATCGGTGGCATACAGGACTAATGTCCCGATTCCTTCATCAAACGACTTTCGACAGCGATAAAATTAGTTCATTTCACCTCCGAAATAGTGGCAGTGTTTCGGTCTAAGGCACCGACAAGCTAGAAGACAGAGCTTTTGATCGTCAATGAAGAAACTGTCGCGACGTTAGTCATTTGAGCCCTCGACACTGCAGCAGCATTGAGACTTGGGGCGCCGATGGGCCAGAAGACAGAGCTTCCAATCACCGATGAAGAAACCATCATGACATTAGTTATTTGAGGTGTCAACACTATGGCAACATTCAGTTCTAAGGCGCTGATGGGATAGTGGCTAGAGCTTCCGATTTTCGATCGTGAAGCTAGTGGTTTAAAGATCTGAAACAGCGGTGGCATAGAGAACTAAATCACCGATACATTCAGGCTTGGAGTGCTGATAGGATAGAGAAAAGAGCTTCTGATCACCAATGTAGAGACCGTCGCAATGTTAGTGATGTGAGACGCTGATACTGCAGCAGCACTCTTGTATAAAATTCTGATGAAATAGTGGTTAGAGCCTCCGATTTTTGATCGCGAGGATAGCGGTTTGAATTGCCGACACCGTGACAATGCTCGGCTCTAAAAATATGATCCTTAGTACCTAGAACTTCTGATCGCCGATGCCTAAATAATTTTTCGACCGTTAAAAGAGGGTTTTGAAAATTGCTATCTACCAAAAGCAGAACGAGTTTCAAAGGCAACGTTTCGACAGACAGAACTGGATTTTGGCAGCCACAGATAGCTCAGGGACGTAAATTAAATATAAAGGGTGCTAGCAGAAGTATCAGAAAGGGTCTATTTAGATCTATTATGACAAAATAGTGCCATAAAGTCGTCAACCCTAATTATCAAGGAGAAATCTGTGGGTTAACGGACAGTGAACCAGTAGTGGTGATTATCAGCAACCACTTCAGTTATTAAAAGTTTTCTCTGTGAACTAGATCTTCACAATAGATACACAAATAGTTAGCAAGGGTTTGAAACCCTAATCTGAAAAAACTATCACTTCTGAGTATTTTGGTGAAAACAGATCGAAGTTTCAAGATCTGTCATTTTTGTAGAAGGATATAAATTCCATGATTGATTTTATAATAAAGGTTCAACTTCGAGGATTTATGATCCAATAACACTTTCAAGATTCTCATTTTACTTATTCATGATATAAGCTCTTTTGTTGTGATCTATTCAACCATCATCTCTTTCTTTACTGTATTTATGCCTAAATGTGTATTTAGGTGATTTTCAGATTGATTAAAAAGATGATAGCTATCAATCCTATTGGTTTATTAATGCTATTTGATTTATAAATACCATCCGCATCAGGATTTATCCATTTATATGCATGTGTTTTGTATGTAAGTCTGCCATCCTAGTGAGTTCTCCATCCCTGCACCTTATTGTCAAATTTCTGAGAAATTACAACGAAAATCCTTGTAAACGAGTGATTTTTATGCATGTCTTGAGATTGGAAAGGTTATATAGGTCAACTGACTTGATCCATATCATAAAACCCTATAAAAATTTTAAGTTACGAGGCATCCTCGAGATACAACCTAGAGGAGTTTCCTGGAGTGATAACAAACTGGCGTCGTTGTCGGGGAGAGGAGACTGAAGCTCAGCTTACCTAGGAGACGACATAGATCCTTGCTTTGATGATAGACAAATCTTGGACACTATTTTGGTTGTAATCATCTATCTGGAAAATCCATTGAAATAAGGTGGCTTCAAGAAGACCAAGTACCAAAGAAAACCCTAAAGGGCCACCAGCAATACCTGTTTCAGATCCAGAAGAGATTCTGAGAGGAGCTAGGGTTTCACTAAGATAGACCTCCAGAGATGCAAGGGGAGATACATTAGGTATTTCTAGAGGTATTTCTGCTGTTATATCAAATATACCTCCATTTCAATCTTCTTATGCTGAAGCATCTACTTCTCAGAAGTTTATAAGTAAATCAGAAATCTTTAGGGTTGAGGAATCTTCAAGCACTGCTGCTTGTGAATATCTCATCCCTGGCGACTCCATGGAAGAACTGTAGCTCCGCGAAGGGCTCATACCAGAGCAAAGCAAGAGAGGCCACCAGCAACACCTATTGTAGACCCATAGAATATCATCAGAAGAAAACCTAGCCCTGCTACTAGGGCAGATTTACAAAGACTTCTATTTCTATGATCCATTCGAATTTAATAAATATCCACTGGGGAGGACCCAGTTGATAAAAGAAGAAGAGGATGAATTCAAAATCCAGGTACTAGTTCAACAATTTACTTTATAAACTGTTGTTATTTTTTATCAGCTCCTTTATACTTTTCCCTTCACACGTTAAAAGAATTATCTTATGTTTTATATATTCTGAATATTATCAGCCATCTTTTATAAATCCATTTGTAGAAGAATATTTGCAGCCTGCTTGTATTGTAGAAAGTGAATCATTCTGTGTGCCACAACTCATCTATAAAAATGACCACTTTACCCAAATTCCTTCTAAATCGGATCAGCCATGTAACCTTGAAGAAATCAAAACCGATTCAAAACCTATGCAGAGCTCAACACTCATTTCCATAATCGTTGAACCTTGTCAGCAGATTGTTATCCCTCATGATCAGCCATCAGCCTTTCAAATAAAAATAAGGATGAAGATGTTTAAGCCATTAAAATTGGCCTCTTGGCTTCATCCTTATCCTCTTAGCTATTATGAATATCTCCCTCGATTTTCTGGAGATAATCAAGCTTCAGCGGAAAGACATTTGGAATCTTTCAAAGATTTTATGGAACATTTTCAGATTGCTCATGAGGATGTAATCATGATATTTTTTCTCTAAATCGTTTATTAGAGATGCTAATATATGGTTCAAGAATTTAAAATATTACTCTATTGGCTCTTGGATAGAATTCATTGATGCATTTTGGAAGCATTGGGGTGAGAACACGTCTCTTGATTTGTATCTCGCTGATTTCTATGCTCTGAAGAGAGAGGAAGATGAAACTTTTCCTATCTTCAATCGAATATTCTACAACACTTATCATGCTATTCCTTTGGAGATCCATCCCGTAGAGACAGCTGCCATTATATATTATTTGATGGGACTACATTCAAAAGTTTCCCTTCTTTTGCTAGAAAGAAAATATTCATCTTTAAGCATTATGTTTGAAGATGCTTTAGAGGTGGAGGAAAACATTTGTGCTTCAAGGAGAATCTTAGAGCAGTTTGATTTTGAAAACCATCATTTACCTGAGCTAGATAAACATCAGTATGAGTCAGATTTTGAACAGGAATATTATGAGTCTAAAGTAGATTTGGAACAACAGCAAGCATGTGAGCTCCTGTTGGATTTAGAATTAGATTCTTCAGTATTTGCAAAGTACTCCCAAGACAAGTATGAATCTGGATTTTATGATCACTTTGAAAACCAGGATGAGCCTATGATAACTGATGATAGTATAGGCAATTATATGTTTTCAACTAATCTTTATTCATATGATGTAAACCCTATTTTATCATCCTATTGTGAGCACTATTCTCAACAGGGAATTTTAATGATTGATGATCAAGATCTGATCATAAGAGAACAAGAAGGTTCAGATCAGTTGTTGAGCTTTCATTTTGATCCAAAAAAGGTTGAGTAGTCGACATTCAACATTGACATCAGGAAAGGAAAATATCAACAGCATAAAAAGGTATTTCCTTTTGGCTTTTATGACCCTGTTGCTGACTATCTGGAACTTATGAGAAACATATATATCAAACTATTTTTGTCAGATGATAGCTGGTTCTGTCACCCTTCAAAACTACATTGTTGCATGCTAGGGTTTCATTTATTTTTTGGGTCAAGATCAGGGATGAATTCAGCAGATTAGCTTCTGACCTGGCTTCATTGGAAGCATGATGTCACATGATAAGAAGGTCTACTGATTAGAATTAGGAGTAGGAGTAGATAGGAAAATAAGCTCTTATTATGAGAAGCTAGGTCATTTTCAGTTGTTTTCATGAATAAGCAAAGCAGGCTACAGGCAGGGTGTAGCGGATCAGTTATAGAAGACAAATGAATCCATGCTTAATGGAACACTAGAAGATAGCTTTAATTATTATTTTTCAGTAAAGGAATTTTGGTCTAGGGTTCTTGGGACCTCACGAGGAGGTTCCCATCCCCAAGTAGGAGCCAGATGTTATCTCCCAAAATAAATTTATTTTGATAGTATGAAGAATTTAACTCATGCAATGAAGAATATGAATATCATTGACAGTTTGAAAACCTCTGTTCTTTTATTTGGGTAAAAATTTCACAAGTTGTAGCTTTCAGTGGCTTTGAAAAGGATCAAAACATCTCATTAGCCATCGAAAGTTGGAAGATAAATAACAGATGGAAAACCTTTTTAGCAGTTAGGCGTATTGCTAAATCTTTTGACTACCATCGGAACATTTTTTAACAGCGATCAAAGGTTTAGTACTCTACGGCGCTGACGTTTCGGAGGTTTAGTCCTCTACAGCGATGATGTTTCGGATGTTGAGTCTTCTGCGGCACCGCCATTACGGAGAATCTAGTGGTTTAAAGTTTTGATGGTTAGTGGTTTTGAGTTCCGATCGTCGATGAAGAGTTTAGTATCTAGAGATTCTGATTGCTGATAGATTAGTGGTTAGTCTGTCCGGTCGCTGATGCTTGGAAATTAGTGATTTGAACCGCCAACACTGCGGCAGTGTTCAGACAAGAAGTTCTGACACGTTAATGATTACAACTTCCAATCACCGACGAGCTAGTGATGGAAAGCGTTGATGCATTGAGACTTGGGGTGCTGATGGGCTAGAAGACAGAGCTTTCGATCACTGATGAAGAAACTGTCACAACGTTAGTCATTTGAGGCTCCAAAACAGTGGTGGCATAGAGAACTAAAGCTCTGATTCAAACTTCTACTGACCTCCAATAACGATAACGCAAAATCGCCGATAGTTAAAAATATAAAGTTTTGAAAAAGTAAAACAAAAGAGATAATGCGCATCGACGAATAACAAGACTGTCCATCGATGGCATAGAGGACTAATGTCCCAATTCCTTCATGAAATGAATTTCGACAGCGATAAAATTAGTTCATTTCACCTCCGAAACAGTGGAAGCATTTCGGTCTAAGGCACCGATGAGCTAGAAGACAAAGATTTCGATTGCCGATGAAGAAACCATCGCGATGTTAGTCATTTGAGGTGCCGACACTGTGGCAGCATTGAGACTTGGGGTTTCGATGGGATAGAAGACAAAGCTTTCGATCGCTGATGAAGAAATCATCATGACGCTAGTCATTTGAGGCGCCGACACTGTGGCAACATTCAGGCCTAAGGCACCAATGGGATAGTGGCTAGAACTTCCAATTTCTGATCATGAAGCTAGTGGTTTAAAGCTCCGAAATAGCAGCAGCATAGAGAACTAAAGCGTCGATACATTTAGGCTTGGAGTGCTGATGGGCTAGATAAAAGAGCTTTCGATCGCCGATGTAGAGACCGTTGTGACGTTAATGATGCGAGACGCCGACACTGCGGTAGCACTCTAGTATAAAAATCCAATGAAATAGTGGCTACAGCATCTGATCACCGATCGCGAGGCTAGCGGTTTGAATTTCCGACACCATGGAAACTCTTAGCTCTAAAACTTTGATCCTCAGTACCTATAACTTCCGATTGCTGATGCCTAAATTGTTGATCGACCGTTAAAAGAGGGTTTTGAAAATTGCTATCTACCAAAAGAGGACTAAGGTTCAAAGGCAATTTTTTGACAGACAGAATCAGATTTTGGCGGCCACAGATAGCTCAAGGATGTAAGTTAAATATAAAGGGTGCTGGCAGAAGTATCAGAAAAGGTCTGTTTATATCTATTATGACAAAGCAGTGCCATAAAGTCGTCAACCCTAATTATCAAGGAGAAATCAATGGGTTAACGGACAGTGAACCAGCAACGGTGATTATCAGCAACCAATTCAGTTATTAAAAGTTTACTCAGTGAACTGGATCTTCACAATAGATATACAAATAGTTAGCAAGGGTTTGAAACCATAATCTAAAAAAACTATCACTTCAGAGTATTTTTTGGTGAAAACAAATCGAAGTTTCAAAATCTGTCATTTTTGTAGAAGGATATAAAGCCCATGATTGATTTTATAATAAAGGTTAAAATTCAGGGATTTATGAGCCAATAACACTTTCAACCTTTTCATTTTACTTACTCATGATATAAGCTCTTTTGTTGTGATCTGTTCATCCATCATCTCTTTCTTTACTGTATTTATGCCTGAATGTGTATTTAGGTCATTTATAGATTGATTAAAAAGTTGATAGCTGTCATCCTATTGGTTTATTAATGCTATTTGATTTATAAATACCATCCACATCAGGATTTATCCATTTATATGCATGTGTTTTGTATGTAAGTCTGCCATCCTGGTGAGTTCTCCATCCCTACACCTTATTGTCGAATTTCTGAGCAATTGCAACTAAAAGCCTTGTAAACGAGTGATTTTTATGCATGTCTTGAGAGTGGAAAGGTTATATAGGTCAACTGACTTGATCCATATTAGAAAACCCTAAATTTTTTTTAAGTTACCAGGCATCCTTGAGATGCAACCTAGACGAGTTTCCTGGAGTGATAACACCAGCAAAAGAAAATCTAGAGCCCACCTATCCAGCTCTACAAGGAACAATGACAATGACACTTCACAAAGTGGTCCCCACCCTTATATAGGCCCCATGTGACCTATTTCTCCCTTTCGACACAATAGGACGATACAGAGTTTGTTTGAGACGCGATTCACACCAATGGTTTCAAAATTCCGCCCTCTATCTCCTTATGAGACCATCGTCTCATGTTTAATAAGTAATTTTTTGGGACCTCTTCTCATAAGTTACCTAAATTTATGAGCCACATCATGGTGATAAAAGTGTCTTAGGACCTATACTTTCATCACACTTGCCTACTGACACTCATGTAGGTTTTTGGGCCACTGCTCATAAGGAACATCATTTTGATTTTTAACATATAGCTATCTACTTCGTCCACCGCACCTTATGCGGATCTCTAGACCATCATCTGGAGGATGGATCATTTCCTTTGCATGCATTTGGCATATAACTACCTCTGGACTTATACTCACATCACATGTAGTCAATTCTATCCATCATAACTCACACACATCTCTCCTAACCTCTGTTCGAGAGCCACCTCGGTTTGCATGCCTATGCCACACCGACTCACGTGCCTCTGTCGTGATATATCCCGTGCATGTATTGGTATGTTTAAGAGCCACGTGATCCATCCATACTACACAAATGACCTTTGTACCACTGTCCAATGTCCCGATATGGGGGCACCATCAGTGCCTCCTCAATTGGTTGACCATACTGGAGTTTCTTTTAAGCTCTTGTCTGACTCCTAAAATAATGAAAGATGGCCAAACACAACTACTTCCTTTCATGCTCATTAAAGTATAGGAAAGGGAATCTACATCATTTCATTTATCTCCTTTTATGGACAATGTAGACCATCAAATGAAAAGGACCACCTTGGCACATTCAATCCAATATTGTTCCCCTCTGCATCCTTTTATGCTTTCTCGGGAAGAGGGGCCGAACTTTATGAAAAAGATCACCATGGGTTGTCGTTAAGCTCTTTTCTAGCCTTCTCATCAGGAAAATATTTCCGAGCAAACTTGTTTTTGTTCATGCTCGTAAAAGTATCTGAAGGACCATCCATCCCCTAAAGGATGGGCGAGCTCTCCTATGTATACTTTTATCCTTTTTCAGGCACAAGAGACTACCAACAAAAATATCCCCCATTGGAGTATTCTTCATGCTTTTCGACTCTCTAAAAATGAAAGCACCATCGAGCATTTACTATCTCAGGCTCGCCAAAAATACATGATATTGTACAACAACGGTGTCTCTAAACACCACCCCACAGATAACAGTTTGGCAGCATTCCCACTTTGGGTTGCCTTTGTTCAGAGTACTCTGCAATGTGTCTCCCTTGGATCTATAGCATCCCCGACCCTTTGACTGATGAAGAGGATGCTACAATACATCAATCATCCGGGAATCTAGCCCCATGAGCATGAACATACATACATATAATGCTGTAACAATATTGCTTAAAACATAAAACATACTATGATGCACTAATCATTCATATACATAACGGAAGCAAAACAACATGCATTCATATACACTTCAGCATTCATTATGTACATTATCATTCATCAATGGTAAATATGATTGCAGACACAAGTCAGGCAAGAATACTTATCTTAATAAGGACTTGTCCTGCAACCAGCTATATCGCTGCAATGTTCCACCCAACCATAGGCCCATGTGCTCCTTAATATCTTGACAACATTGCCACCCCTGAGCTGGGCATGATTCCCCAAGGAATAAGGAACTAACAGGATTACACATAGCCAAGGATAACAACACCACAAGGATACATAGTTCAGCCAACACAGTTGGGTTTATCAGGTGAACAATAGATCATCCAAGCCAACAAAGTTGGGTTTATTAGGCCATCAAGGAGCTGGGAAAGGCTAAATGCTAAGTCAGTGAACTCGTTGAAGAGCCAAGGAAACCTACACTAGAACCAACCTAGCTTCTAGGACACCCACACACACCCAACACATGGAAATCAGTCCTTTCTCTGCAACGTAGTCCCTCAAACCCTGATCTCCCTTCCAATGCTATTCAGGGGTTGTGGAGAAGAAATACAACCAATAGCTCTATCTGTGTGGTTCCCAAAGCACTAGGTTTATCAAGCACATCAGGCCCTCATTCACCACTCCAATGTATTCTGAGCACAAAACCACTGCATGCATCCAAAAAAATAGCTATTAAAGCTTCAACAAGGGAAAACAACTCCCTGGATTGTTCTTGACCCTATTCTGGCAAAAAAAATTCCACACCAATCTACAGCAGCTAAATCACATGGGAAATACATAGTCCAACAATCATGGAAAACAATAGCCCATGAACAACCATGAGCCCACAGTACACAATCCCCACTGCAATTGCTGGAGACTTACCCAGACCGAAAATGGGAAATGAACAGACTCCGAATCTCTACAAGAGGGAGGAAGACGTATCCAACACACTGTGGATGATATCACGGTCATGATTCAATGATGGAGTAACAAAGTGTTACATCATCTGACAATGGTGAATGGGAAAATGATATCCATCGTGAATGGAAAAAGAACACAACCACGGACTGGAAAATGGTGTGAGGGAGGAAAAGGCAAAGCCCCACACAAGGATTGTAATCCATTTTAACTATGCTCTTCCTAAGGAAAAAAGAATAGTCACCGGTGGGGAGAGTGGATAGAACGATCGACAATCTAGATCACGTCATGGAGAGAGTGTAGGCGTGTGGGCATAGTGGTTTTCCTGCCAGCAAAATAGCGGCCCCAACTAACAATAGAATAATTAAGGTGGTGGTGACACATGGCTTTTCCCCCATAGCTCAATGTTCAACATTCCCCCTCCTTATCCTTAGGAATCATGCCCCTTCTCAATTTGCTTGCAGTGAACATAGCTAGTTGGGTTATTTAATTAAAGATGCATAATTACACGATGTCACAACTTAATATGTATGTCGCATGTCCCGATACACCATCAGTGACAATTTCTATTTGAAATATGACATAACCAAATCGATGGTGGGGCCTTTGCCTTTAGCTCCGAACCATGATTATTTATAATATATGTATCATGCAAATGGGGTCAAAACCGGGGTGTTACATTCACCTCCTTGTTCAATAGCACTGTCTTCAGTGCTTTACAAAATTTGAACAAAATGCTACACTGGTACCACCTCAGTGTTCTGCAGGCTCGAGCAAAAATGGATGTGCCAATTGCATGGCATCCTCTAGCTCCCACGTAGCCTCTTCAGGTCCATAGTGCTCTCATTTCACCTTTACCTGCCCTATGGCCCGGTTCCAGGGCATTGTGACCTTCTTGTCGAGGATGCGCATTGGCTCGATTTGGAACTCTCCCTTAGGTTTCACCTTAATCACATCCCAATTCATCACATGGTTAGGATCATGTACATATTTATTAAGCAAAGAAACATGAAAAACATTATGAGCTCTAGTACTAGTAGGCAATTCAAGTCTATATGCAACAGGCCCTATTCTTTCAATCACTTCAAATGGCCCACAATATCTAGGTGACATCTTGGCACAACTTCCAAGCTTCAGGGAACTCTTATTTACTTTTACTCTGAGGTAAACATGATCCCCAACACTGAACTCTCTATTCATCCTATGCTTATCCACATAGCTTTTCTACCTGTCCTATGCTACTTTCAGATTTTATCTGATCTTTACAACCTCTTGCTCCATTTCCTTGAGCAATTCTGGTCCAAGAACAACCCTATTCACTGGGTTAGCCCAAGTCACTGGTGTCCTACACCTTCTTCCATACAAAGCTTCGTACGAACTCATCCCCAAGGATGCATGCTGTCCATTGTTGTAAGAAAACTCTACCAAGTGCAAGTAATCTTCCCACTTGGTTGGTTTGTCTATTATGTACATGTGAATCATATATTCAAGCACCTAATTCACTCTTTCTATCTGTCCATCTGTCTGAGGATGGTATGCAGTGCTGAAGTTTAGCTTTGTACCCAAGTCCTCAAACAATCCCTTCCAAAAATTGTAAGTGAACTTGACATCTCTGTCAGAGACTATTGCCTTCAGTAATCCATGCAATTTGAAAATATCCTTCATGGAGATCTTGGCAATGCCATCATTCTTGTGCATAGCTGTCATCAGTATAAAATGTGCTTCCTTTGTCAATTTTTGTACCACAACCATGATGGAATCATGTTGTCTCCAAGTCATTGGCAATCCTGTAATAAAATCCATGGAAATAATTTCCCATTTCCATTCCAGAACTGGCAAAGGCTACAACAAACTTGTGGGATGTTGATGCACAACCTTTACCTGTTGACATTTCATGCACCTTGAAATGTATTCAGCCATGAACTTTTTCATTCCTGGCCAAAAGTACTACTTTCTAGCTGTAGCAATTATCTTCTGATATCCTGGGTGACCATAATACGAAGCTTGATGGATTTCATCCATAACAACTCTCCTCAAATCTGCTACATTCAGAATATAAATTATACCTTTATAAGTAAGAAGTCCCTCTTCTTCCAATTTATATCCCTCATACCTCTTCTCAAGGCCTTGCTGCTGCAATTTGTCTTTTACTTGCTCATACAATTCATCTCCGGCAACATGATTAACAATCTGCTGCCTCAAATCTAATTGGCAAATACTAAGAGGTGCCACATGCATTTCCTATACCTTCCTGCTGAGTGCATCAGCTAGCTTATTCTCCTTTCCTTTTATGTGCTTGATTTCAAAATCAAACTCACATAAAAATTCCAACCATCGCGCTTGCCTAGCATTCATAGTAGGTTGATCAAACAAATACTTCATACCACAATGGTCTATCCTAAGCTCAAATCTTCTACCCATCAAGTAATGTCTCCACATCTTGAGAGCACGTACTATGGCTGCAAGCTCAAGATCATGAGTGGTGTAGTTCTTCTCATGCTCCTTCAGCTTTCTTGACTCGTAACATATCACATGGTTATCCTGCATAAGGAATCGTCGAAGCCCTTGTCCACATGCATCGGTACACACCACAAAATATTTCTCTGGGTTTGTAACTTTCAATACTAGTGCATTGGTGAGAAGATTTTTCAACTGCTAGAATCTTTCTTCACACTTCAAAGTCCATTCAAACTTTACCCCCTTCTTTTGCAAAGAAGTGATGGCATGTGCAACTTTGGAAAATCCTTCAATGAATCTCTTGTAGTATCCTGCAAGTCCCATAAAAATATCTTACATCTGTCACATGTCTTGGAGTAGGGCAATTCATAATGGATTCGATCTTCTCAGGGTCTACTAATATACACTCTTCTGAGATAATGTGACCCAAATACTGAATTCTGTCTCTATAGAAGTCACACTTGCTCAGCTTTGCATACAACTAATGCTCCCTGAGCAATTGTAATGTCAATCTCAAATGCTCTTCATTTTCTTCCTCATTATTAGAATAAACAAGAATGTCATCAAGGAAAACAAGAACAAAATTGTCCAAATACTTACTAAAGATATTGTTCATAAGGCACATAAATGTAGCTGGTGCATTGGTGAGACAAAATGGTACCACTACAAAATCATAGTGCCCATACCTTGTCCTGAAGGCTGTCTTCTGAACGTTTTCATCCTTGATTCTCTCCTGATGGTATCCAGACCTCAAGTCAATCTTGGAAAATGCCTTTGCTCCTCTCATTTGATCAAAGAGGTCATCAATCCTAGGGAAATGATATTTATCTTTCATAGTAACCTTGTTCAACTGTCTGTAATCAATACATAACCTAAGTGTACCATGTTTCTTTTTTACAAACAGAACCGGTGCTCCCCAAGGAGACACACTCGATCAGATATACTTCTTTTCCAACAACTCTTGTAGTTTCATATTCAACTCTAACATCTCTGGTGTACTCATCATGTAAGGTGTCTTAGACACTGGTGCTACTCCTGGCACAAGTTCAATGGTGAAATCAATGTCCCTCTTTGGAGGAAGCCCTGGAATCTCATTAGGAAACACATCCTCGAATTCCTGTAACACTTGATAGTTCTCCAACCTGGGAGTTTCATCTCCTGTTGGTTCCAAAATATGAGCTGCATACAACTGGAAACCCTTCCTATATAACTTCTTCAACTATGTTGCTGAAACCTGTCTTACTGAAATTACCTTCGAAATACCCTTGACAACTACTGGGTTTCCTTCTTCATCTGTGCATTCAAAAGTCTTATTGTAACAGTCAAGCTTTACTCTGTGAGCTTCTAACCAATACATTCCAATGAGAACATCATAGGAATGAAGCGGTAGAACATTCAGATCTACACAAGTGATCAATCCATTCATAACCAATGGACATTTCTCAACTATTTCACTGACCTTTCTCTTAGTCCCGGTGGCTAGCTGAACTAACCAAGATTTTCTATGCTTGACCTTCTTAAAAGCACACCTATCTACTACTCTAGGAGTAATGTAACTGTGAGTAGAACCAGGGTCACTCAAAATAGAAACATATTGTTCAACAATCTTACCTGCAACTTCAACCACAGTTGACTGGTGATTTGCTTGGCAGTCCTCCAGTGCTGCATAAATTCTAGAGACTGCTCTTGCTACCTGACCCACTGTTTCTGCTTCCTGAGTGTTATAAGTTGGCCTTGCACTTTCATTCTCAAGTGGAAAATATCTATGCAAGTGGGGTCCTTCACATTTCCAACATTTAATTGGACCTTTATTCTATGGTGTCTCTTTAGGCTTTCCACATGTCACTCCAATTGGATTACTCGCAGCTTCGGATGGCTGCTTCTGCTGGTTCCTGAATCTAGAAGGTTTGAAACCTTTCCTTCTTTGGTCAAATTTCTCATTCTTCTTATGCTTCCATGCCTTATGGTAATCAGGTTTACCTTTACTTTGCTCATAGCAATACTTAGCCTTCCTTATGGATTCTTCAAGAGCTCCTTGTTCATAAAACTCAATTCTATCTTTGTAAGACTGAGGGAATCCACTCAGAAACCGCTGGACCTTCACCTTTTCATCTTTGATGTACCGGACATACCTCAACAATTCCAAGAACTTGTTTTCATATTCATCCATGGTCTGTTGTTCCAATCTCAACTCATGGAACTCCTTAATCTTGTCATCATAATACCTGTCAAAGAGGTATTTATGCCTGAAATACTTCTTGAACTCTTTCCACTTCATTTTCCTTTCACTAATCCTCTTTACTTGCTTGAAGTGTTCCCACCAAATGGATGCTCTTCCATTCAGGTTGAATATGGCAGCTCTTGCCTTCATGTTTCCTGAATAATCCTGCACTTGAAAGTACTTCTTTATCCCAAGACGCCAAGCTTCAGCCTCTTGTCTAGTCTTTATCTCACCATCAAATGCAGGAGGCTTAGCTTTCTTAAATACAGCTCGAGAGCGATCCCTATGGTGTCTTCTTCTTTCCCTTTCGGGAGAATATGTACTTGTATCTCCACTGGATTCTTCAGAGTCAGATGATCCACTGGAAATCCTTCTCCTCCTCCTAGTGTTGCTCTTACTGCCTTCCGGTCTTGATGTACCTCATCTAGAATCTATCTTTCTCTGCAAGTCTATCAAACTCTGCAACATGGTAGCATTCAGCTGATGCTTCTCTTCTTGGGCTTTAATCAAGCTTCTCATTGTGGCTACAACCTCAGACAGTGTCTCTTGGAATCTTCTTCCATTAGACTCTATGTCATCATTTCCATTTCGGACATTTTCTCCCATGGCATCTCCTGCACGCTCATAAGAATCCCAAGCATCATACCCATCATGGGTTCTCATGACTGACCCACCTTTTGCTTTACTGTTCTTCTTGGAATACTACTCTTGGAGGTGTCTATAATTTTGCAAATGTGTTAGTAGCAAACTATTAGATGCATATCATTAAAAGAAATCAGAATTACTTACCTTCATCTTCTAGAAATTCATAAAATAACAATTTTCCTAAAACAAAAAATTTTCTCTCTTCTTGTTCAGCCTTGTAATCCACTGATAGTCTGCTGAAATTTTCCTGAAAAATAGTTGAAATTTGCTGAGAAAATCTCTTTGGAAAACCCCAAAATTTCCTTCTCCCTATCAGGTCTCATCCCAACTAACGTTCCATCGTTTCGGTGGTCAGGACCACTAATTTTCTCCTCTGCACTTCGGTGATCCGTCCATCTATCTTTATCCATTGTATCGGGCCTGTAGTGGTCTAAGCTTATAGATTTCATTGGTGGTGCTAAGGGCTGTCCATCGGCAGTCAAACAGCTAATATTTTCCACTATTTTGTACCTTTAGCCTTCATTGGTGATCGGGTGCACTGTGCATCGGTCGACTAGTTCTCTAGGCTTCTGTAAAAGTGGCCGACAAAATTTTTGAGCCTTCTGCGAGCCACCGTCCTATCAGCGGTCGGAGCAATTAGCACCCGCGGTGTTGGACTGTTTAACCACTATGGATCTTCTATGTCAGCAGTTTCATCCCTTAATATTTTCTGATGATAGCATATCATAAATCAGAATGCTAATTGTTACGGCATCGGGAGGTTAGTTCCATGGGAAGCCACAACGACGGCCCGCCATCTGTAAATATTTTTCGATCGATGACCTCATCGACTAAAATTTCTTGATTGACAGTTGGAGTGACTAGTAGCTGCAACATCAATGGTCGGGGCCTCTATCTGTCAGAAGATTAGTCCATTAGACAACAATAATTGTGGATGCTCGAACAACTAATCTTTTTTGACGATGTCCCTCAGCAGTCTCATCAACTAACTTCCACCGATCGCCAATGGTTTACAACACTTAAACAAAATTTCAAAATTTTTATTATTTGCATCGGCTCTTCCTTCCACTAAGTTTCACCGATCCACTTCACTAGTCTTTCGGCAGCCTCATGACTTTGTCGACGGTCAGAGCGACTAGTCTCCCTAGCATCGACGCTTGGATGCAGTTCGTGTCGGGTGATTAGTTCTTTATGTGGCCACAAAAGTGGGAAGAAGAGTCATTATGGTCTCTGTGGGGCACTTGTCGGTGGCCGGGGTAGTTTTTCATGGTGGCATCAGATGAATAGTTGACTAAGCAACCACAACTACGGTTCACCTTTATTGAACCTTTTTCGATTGGCGATCCAATCCACTAACATTTCCTGATGGCTAATGATCCCATGCCTTAGAGAAAATTTTGAATTTTCTTCTTGCCTTGTCTTCCACCACATCAGCCATCGGAGTAACTATCCTCTGCATCATCGACGGTCGGAGGCTCTACCCGTCGGAAGCATAGTTGTCTAAGCATTCGCAACGGCAACACAAGATCATATAACTTCTTCTGATGTAGTCGCCAAACTCTTCGCTACATTGACAACTTGATTCTCTAGGCATCGACGATGTGATCAACTAATCTTCGCCGATTGCCGACGATTTTATGACTTAGGAAAATTTCCAATTTTTTTTTCTCGTTAGTCTTCTTTTTGGTCGCTTCATCGGCTCATCCATCTCTTATTCTTCACCGATTCATTTAACTGTCTATCGATGAAAGCTTCCCTTATATGTCGTCAATTAACTAACAACTTTTGATCGGTGACTGAAACACAACCATCACTACATCGGCAAGCGGAACCCTTATCCGTTGAAGGATTAGTGCACTAGGATTCCGCAACGGTGGGTGCGCAAACCACTAACTTCTTTCGATGGCCGATGATCTCATGCCTTAGAGAAATTTTTGAAAATATTTCACTGCGTCAGTTGTCGAAACGTCTTTCCTATGCGGCATCGATGGTCGACGACTCTATCTATCGGAAGGATAGTCCTCTAGCCATCCACAATGGCGGTGTACAACAAGCTAAGCATCGGTGACGTGATCAACTAATCATCGTCAATCACCAATGATTTCATTACTTCGTCAAATTTTTGGAGTTTATCCTGCTGTGGGTAATCTTCAGACTAACACTTCCATGGTGTCAGCTGAGCTTCAAACTATAAGTTCTGCTATGTCGGAGGAACTTCACACTAAGTTCTCCAATGGTCTGACAATTCTGGCACTTAGAATTTTTTTGGAAATTTTCTTGTCATCACCCATTTCTCCTAGTTTCTTATGGGCAGTGGGAAACTTGCCTCTGTTGACTGTTCTCATGGCCCTTTGAGGCCCAAATGCTGCAACATAATCTCTATCACTACATCTTCATGGACCATTCAGTCCCATGCTGCAACCAGAGCTCTGATACCACACTGTAACATCCCCGACCCTCCGATCGACGAAGAGGATGCTACGATACATCAATCATCTAGGCATCTAGCCCCATGAGCATGAACATACATACATATAATGATGTAACAAGATTGCTTAAAACATAAAACATAATATGATGCACTAATCATTCATATACATAGCGAAAGCAAAAACACACGCATTCATATACATTTCAACATTCATTATGTACATTATCATTCATCAATGGTAAATATGATTGCGAACACAAGTCAGGAAAAAATACTTATCTTAATAAGGAATTTTCCCACAACCAGCCACGGCACTACAATGTTCCACCCAACCATAGGCCTGTATTCTCCTTAATCTCTCAGCAACACTGCCACCCCCAAGCCAGGCATGATTCCCCAAGGAATAAGAAACTAACAGGATTACACATAGCCAAGGATAACAACACCACAAGGATACACAGTTCAGCCAAGCCAACATAGTTGGGTTTATCAGGCGAACAACAGATCAGCCAAGCCAACAAATTTTGGTTTATCAGGTCATCAAGAAGCTAGGAAAGGATAAATGCTAAGTTGGTGAACTCATTGAAGAGCCAAGGACACCTACACCAGAACCAGCCTGGCTTCTAGGACACCCACACACACCCAACACAAGGAAATCAGTCCTTTGTCTGCAACGCAATCCCTCAAACCCTAATCTCCCTTCCAGTGCTATTCAGGGGTTGTGGAGAAGAAATCTAGCCACTAGCTCTATCTGTGTAGTTCCCAAACCACTAGATTTATCAAGCACATCATGCCCTCATTCACCACTCTAACGCCGTTCAAGGAAAAAACCACTGTATGCATGCAGAAAAACAACTATTCAAGCTTCAATAAGGGAAAACAACTCCCTGGATCATTCTTGGTCCTATTCTGGCCAAAATGATTCCACACCAATCTACAACAACCAAATAACATGGGAAATACATAGTCCAGCAATCGTGGCAAACAACAGCCCATGAAAAACCATGAGCCCACAGCAAACAATCCCCACTGCAATCGCTGGAGACTTACCTAGATCAAAAATGGGAAAGGAACAGACTCTCAATCTCTACATGAGGGAGGAAGACACAACCAACACACTGTGGATGATATCACGGTCACAATTCAACGATGGAGTAACAGAGCATTACACAATCTGACAATGGTGAACGGGAAAATGATCTCTTGTGTGAATGGAAAATGAACACAACCATGGACTGTAAAATGGTGTGAGGGAGGAAAAGGAGAAACCCCACACAAGGATTGTAATCCCTTTTAACTCTCCTCTTCCTGAGGAAAAATGAACAGTCACCAGTGGGGAGAGTGGACAGAACAATTGAAAATCTAGATCATGTCATGGAGAGAGTGCAGGTGTGTGGGCGTAGTGGTTTTCTTGTCAGCAAAATAGTGGCCCCAACTAACAATAGAATAATTAAGGTGGTGGTGACACATGGATTTTCCCCCATAGCTCAATGTTCAACATTCCCCCTCCTTATCCTTAGGAATCATGCCCCTTCTCAATTTGGTTGTAGTGAACATAGCTGGTTGGGTTATTTAATTAAAGATGCATAATTACATGATGCCACAACTTAATATGTATGTTGCATGTCCCGATATACCATCAGTGACAATTTCTATCCGAAATATGACATAACCAAATCGATGGTGGGTTCGTTGCCTTTAGCTCCACACCATGATTATTTACAATATATGTATCATGCAAATGGGGTAAAAACTGGGGTGTTACAGGATCCCATCAATATCAAAAATGTCTACCTCCCCCAAGTATTTCCCATCTGCAGTTACATTCCCAGTATTATAGCTATGATCCCTTTCCCATGAGTCAGTTTCATTTGCTACCTGGTCCGCCCTGTCATCATACTATGAACAAAGGAATTTTGAGTCTACTACACTCCCTCTGCCCCTCTTCAACTCCTTCCCTTCACCCCCCAACTCAGTGAGATAGTCCTCAGATTGTCTCACATCTTTCAGTTATCTCCCTCGTGCTTATGGTTAGAGAAACACCATTGCCTTGATCAGGGGCAGGTTTCCCTCTGTCGATGACAATACATGTATTCCATAGGATAGACCTAGAGGCCCATGTATCCTAGTTTCATTAACCTCATTAATTATTTCCTTGGACCACTTAAGAGGAGTCCTTAGTTCCTCTCGGGATGGTTGTTTCTCACATGCTCGACTCCAACTACATCATCGTACCATTGAGATTCATACATGGTATTGGTCCATATAGTATTTGGTCGAATACCATGGTTGTCACTTGAATCTAGCACTTTGGTGAGTCTATTAAGGGACCCAAACAAGTTCATGTCCCTTGTGATTTCTGGGTTGCGTTGGAGACCGTGTTCACAATCCCCAGTAGTGATTCTATATAGATTCATGATTGATGTAGCATACTTGTACCACAGAGACTCTGAATCTCCGTCAGTAAACTATGTACCATTCTAGATCTAGCAGGCCATCAGTCATGAAGATATAGCATTCCATGAGAATGCCATGGGTCCAATGTAGCAGTTCTTCAGATCATTATTGTATTCAGCCTCTCATCGATGAAACCATTATGTAGCACCAGTTGTATATGATCGGCTCTTGTATTCCATAGCTTTGATCGCATGATTATTTTTGACATCGTTACGAGCATGGGGATGCTTGAATCATCCATATACATGTCACACATTATTTTTATCTCACCCATTGATGGGAACCATATTAATACAAAAACCAAAAGCCACCATGCCCAGCCCATGAAGCACCACCTCTCCCTAATAAAATCCTATGATGTCCATCGGCCATACGATGAGCTCATGCCCTCACACATCAGGGGGCAATTTGTTAACCCAAAACATCCCTCACTAAGCTCTACATGACCTACACCACCCAACAGCATCCAGGCATGACCCTCATTTCACCCCATTTGACTCCCACACCCTCAAGAAGGCTTAAAAATATGAAAAATGGCTTTAAAACCCCTAAAAAGAGCCAAAATAGCTCTCATAGTGGCTAAAGCCTCCAAAAAGGGGCTAAAACCCCTCAAAGGAGATTAATACCCCCAAAAGAGCTAAATATTTAGCAAAAGGGGCTAAAATCCCAAAAAAGGGGCTAAAGCCCCAACCAAGGGCTTAAAACCCTAAAAGTCTCAAGAAAAAGGTATAAATAGAGGGGTGAGGGTCACTCTCAACTCACTCTTTCCCTCCCTATCATTATGTTTCCCATGTGAGTGCCTTGAGACCATTTTCCTTTGAAGCTATTCACCCTCCCTCTCATTCATTCCTCCATTGATCCATAGATCCCCATTCCTAAGAGAGGTGCTCTCCCAAGCTAGGGCATGGTGGCCCATTCCAACAAGAAGGTATACTTGTTTTGTTTTATGCCTTTGCTTTGGTATATTGTAGTTTTTCTAATAGTATTTTTTTGTAGGTTCATTGCTTAATATGTTTTTGTAGGTATTTTGGTTTATGTTCTAATAGTTTGCTGCAGGTTATCGAGCCTAACCTTGTTTGCAGGGTTCTATTTCATTTCCTTTCATTTTTTATTTGCATTCTCACAGGAACCCTACCCTTCTGTCCTATAGATGGAAGGGAGCCATTCCTGCTCTGTAGCTAGGGTGAAATCCCTACTACAACCCTAATATCCATTTGGTGGAGTGTCAAACACTATGGGAAACGCGATGAAAGGATGAATGGGTCCATGCCTTTATTCATACCTTGGATGGAATGCCAAGGTCATGGTATGTATTCGGAGAGTTGTGCTAAGAAATAAATACCTGGGAGGAGTTGATAGCTTGTTTCACCCACACTTTTAGTTTCGCAGATTCCAATCCTGATGTCCATAATGCACTTCATATCATTCGAGATGTAGTCTTGAAAGTTGTGTGAGTTGCATATCATGTGGATCCACATGCGCATTGCCACATGCAATTGATGATGGAATGCTATAATGTGTCTGACGAGAGGGAGGATGATGATGAGTTGCAAAATATTCATATTCTGGAAACTGAAGGGATTTGAGATGTCGCAGCATCAGATGTGCCAACCGATCCCATGACTCAAAAGCTATAGATTAATAAGGTTAACATTACTATGGAAGAGAATCCAAAGTTTGCAAATGTTGGGGACTAATGGGATGAGAAGACAATGGTCAAGATCATAGATCTCCTACATGAGTTTCAAGATCTGTTTCCGACAAAATTCTCAAAAATGAAAGGGATATTGGGTGACCTAAGGGAAATTAAAATCCCTCTGAATCCAGATTCCAAACCAGTGCGACAGAGACCATATCACCTGAATCCACGGTACAAAGACAAAGTCAAAGATGAGCTTGATCATATGTTGGACGCTGGAATCATTGAACCTGTCAAAGAGTCAGAATGGATCAATCCTATGGTGGTCCAAGACAAGAAAACTGATGAAGTTTGGATCTACGTTGACCTCCAGAAACTAAATGATTCCTTCATGCATGACCCGTTTCCAACATCGTTCAGTGATGAGGTACTTGAAGGAGTAGGAAGTCAAGGAATGTACTCTTTTACATATGGGTTTTTGGGTTATCACCAGATCAGAATCGCTAAGGAAGATTGACATAAAACAACATTCATCATTGAATGGGGATGTTTTCAATATATAGTGATGACGTTTGGGTTGAAGAATGCCCCTGCGGTATTCTCTTGGGTCATCATTTTTTCCTTCAAGGATTTCATTCAAAATTCCGTGTAGGTGTACATGGCTGTGTTAGCACTAGAGTTAAACCAAAGGTTGCAGAAGGCTCGCTCCCAGGTAACAAAAAAACCACTTTCGAAGACAGAACTAGCCTTCTGCTTTTCCGAGAGGGATCTCTCGCCAAATGTTAACAATGCCAGATATATATACAAAAGTGAAACTATAAATTGTTTATAAAATTGGTTGAAACAAAACATAGCACCATTGGGTGATGGATTCAAGATACACAACAAAAATAATCAGAACCTAAATGCAAACGATTTTAACACTGTGGAAATTAAGGCCAGCAATAGATTAATTTTACTCACAACAATTATCAATTGATCATGCAAAATTGCTCACAAAAGAGACTGAATATGGAGCTATAACACTAAA
>LPNX010804454.1:34238-76192 GCA_001517045.1 Pseudotsuga menziesii
CAGACACAGGAGGCCATAACCCTCATCCCTCCTGTTGTGCCATTTTATCTTCTTTGCAGCTGCATTGGGATCTGCTTCTATTGCCATAGTCACCCTATAGAGGCCTTTCTCTCTCAATAGTATCTCCATCTCTGCTTTCCATTCAAATAAATTGAAAGGAGTCAAGATAGTTTTCTGTGATTGATCCATAGCTTAGAAAATATGTCCCGACTGTCAGTAGAAGGCTCCCAGTCTTTGATGTCGAACCTGCAAAAAAAAAATTGAAGGAGAGAAACAACCTAAAATGGCTCTAATAACATGTGGAAATTAATGCCAGCAATAGATTAATTTTACTCACAACAATTATCAATTGATCATGCAAAATTGCTCACAAAAGAGACTGAATATGGAGCTGTAACACTAAATTGTATTAACTGAGTGTACAATAGCCAACCCTGTAATAACATAGGTTGATGAATAAATAGAATACATCAAGAAATAAAATGCATGAGGAGGCATCCAAATCTAGCATAAAGCAGGCTTACCAAAAATAAGCAAATCCTCCATAGGTGTAAAAAGCTGATCCCAAATATGTCATGGAGCTCACGAATTGGAAAAAAGGAATAGGAAAGCTAAAGAGTGGTGGAATGGCAGCTCATACATGCTTTTGCATGGAGAAAAGAGAGGAGGATGTGTAGGACAAAAAACAAGTCAACCTCACCTAGTCTAGCTTTTCCTTTTTCCTTAAAACACTGAAAAAGCAGGCAATAAAGCAGAAAAAGCAGAAGGGTGCCTAGGAGGCCAGGAATAAATCAGAATTGATTCCTTTAGCTCTCCCATGCACTCCATGAGTAAAATATGGCAAGTTTGACCATTATAGATAGGCAAATAACAACTTGCACAAGGTGGGACACATGAACTAGGCAAATAAGACAAAAATAATGGAATTAATGTCTAAGTGGGTAAAATATGGGTTGATTATTCTAACAAACACAGGGGCAAGGAAGCCATTCGATCACAGTCAATTTATAATTGTCTAGTGGAAAGGAGGAACATGAACATACCATCAACACAGAGCATTGTAAGAAATGAATTATGTATTAAATTTAGAAGAAACTTTGGTGAATACCTGAAACAATAGACGGAGCAGAGAAAGTATGAATTCCGAGGTGTTATACCCTAATTCTTGGATATAAATGAAAACAAAATGGAAAGGAAAACTAGAATAACATTCACATAAGAAAGGAAATAACAGACTGTAAGTGTGAACGACACATGAATCCTTGTACGAAAAACATCGATCTCAGCTCTGCAATTATATTAAAATTCTCTTGAAAAGCACACACAACAAAATTAAAATGGTTTCAACCCCTTCTCCTTCTTTAGGAGGTCTATTTATAGTAGTCGGATTCCTCAGACTGACATCTGGGAATCAAAGTTCATTACAACAGAAGGACATCATTCTAACAGCCTCTTAGGTAGCATATTTGATGCGGCTTGTATGAAACATATAGATGATGAAATGTGGAATGTGGGAAGAGAAAGGCACGAGAGCATCCCATACTCCTGTCAGGTAGATGATGACTGTACAGATCCCTTTGAGAGAAATGGTTGTTAGGTCAGGCATGCAACACCTGGAAAATATCTCGTGTACTATCATCGTTAATTCTACTGGTGTGCTTTGAGTTTGGCTGACCCATATTGGTGGATGACCCTCCATGCATCAGGACTAGGTAGGGGCACAACTACCATGTCATAAGCTTGTGCCCTGAGCTCCATTGCTTCCGAGTATGAGGCCTCGGGGACCTTGGAGCATGTGGCTTTAAAGTTGAACCATAACCCAAAATCATTGGCCAACTTGTCAAAAATGACCTTCCCCGACAACGCTTGTTGCATATCCCCAAATTTGTTGTGATCCAATCAGTAGTGCACTAGGAATTCCTTATAATACTTCTGAGACATTAAAGGACCCATGTCTTCCCAGTTTAAAGGGAGCCCCTTGCTTGGAAAAGGTTTGAACATCTTGATGAACTCACTGAATTTGTGCTCAGTAACCTCTATTTTGGCCTGTACTATCTCCATCATCCTGTGTTTGGCTATCGCCTTTCTGGCTTCAGAGACAACATCGACCCTGTTTTGAAGACCATATTTGTTAGTGGTCTCATCTGATAAGGAGCTCAGGAAGATTATGGCACTCTCTACAATCTTCGAAGGTTTTTGTTCACTTCAGCTACTACTACCTGGACTTGTTTTCTGACCTCTCTCACAACAAATTCCAGGTCTTCAATAACATCGAGATAGGGTCGAAAATTTTCAGCTTCTATAATGATTTGGTCCCATATTAGATGCTTCACACCTTGTAAGACAAGTTTTTCGATCACTTGCTTGCTCAAATTATCATTTTGTTGAGTCAGTTCTCGGCACTTCTCTTCGGCCCTTTCTCTACCCTATTTCTCTTTGACTCTTTCCCTTTCCAATTCTTTGACCTGCTGCTTCAGTTTAATGAGCTCAGTATATTTTAGGCCTATCTGGGACATTACTTTGGAGAGGGAGATGGTGTCTACTTCTCAATTTGTACCTGTGGACTGAATTGCCTTCTCTGTGTTCCTGCTCTAAAGCTCACTTTCCTTCATTGCTAGTCTAGATTTTAACTCAACTTTTCTATTCCTCAAGAGCTAGATATCTGCTTCCCATTTCCTCCCCTTTTCTTTGAGCTTCAATAGCTTAGCCCTGCAATTAGTAATCTCGGAATTCAATGCCTCTTTCTCCCTTTTGAAGTTGGCCAGTCCATTCGCTTGAGCGACTGGGTGCCGGGGATTCTTAACTTCTTTTTCAAAGTCTGTATCTCTTTATCTCTGTCATCAAGCATTTTCTGGACCAAAGTCCCGTTCTACGTAGATCCCTCCATTTGTATAGATTCCTTCTATAAGTTGTTGATTTGGGCTTTTAGTGCTTTAATCTCCACTTTTGACTTTCTTAAAAGATTCGAATTTTTTGCTTTACTCTCCTTTGACTTGGAAATTTGTATGGTAGCTTTAAGCACTCTCGTATTTAGTATATCTTCAGTCTCTTTTTTCAGGTGTATGATGTCGGAAGTGGAAACCTTTGAGAGGATTACATTGAACTCGGACACCTTGTTCCCCACTGCCAAGGCTAAGCTGAGGGTATCAGTGGCATGATCCCTTGCAATTTTTAGTGCCACATTGGGCTGAGGCAACCGCGAGTCTTCATGGTATAGTTTTGCTGTCTCCTTAAAGGTTTTGTCAGCCCTTTCTTGGTAAGACCTTAACCATTCCTCTTTGGATGCATGCTCGTTCGGAGTTTATTCGTAGAATACATACTCTTGTATTTGCAATTTGGCCGCCTCGGACTGCACCTGTTGCTGTACCTTTACTAAATTATTCTTCTTTTCCTATCCCTTTTTATCCTGCACCAATTGCTATCCGGGTTCCACTTTCTATTTCTTGGGCATGCTGGCAGTATCCACTTCTTCAGTGTCCATGGGATCTGGACTCCCTCTTTTTATTGAACTTGCTGAATAGCTGACCAAGGATGAGTATCCCCCTGCAATCATAACTACTATATCCAACTCTTTTTGGGGAGAAACTGCTCATGGTAGCTATGAGATAGTGTCCTGCTCGGCGCTAGTATCCATTGGGGCAGGATTAGGGAAATCATCCAAATTCACCTTTTCTCTGAGTACAGGTACCTCCGTGTGCTCAAAGGGATGACATTTGTGAGTTGTTATCCTCTTAGAGATCACCTGGTGAGGGTCATATTTTATTTCTTTCCCCTAGGGAAATTCCATGCCTCTGAGCAAGTTGGAGACCAGTGGCAACGTAGCCCTGCTTCTGACTGTGTATGGTCCTAATTTCCAAGGAAAAATCAAATTTGAACTCTTCTTGAAGTTCAAGAAGTGTTCCTCTTTGACCATAAGCTTTTGCTGGATCAAATACAGGAAGAAAACCCTAGGGGTTAAGAAAGCTGGCAGGATGTAGGGCAGATGTACGAAGCCATACAGCCTTATGGTTGTTCCAAATTCTGAGAGGAACCAGTCCCCTATCTTCTTGATTTTTGACAACTGCAGCATCTGCCTCATTTCAGGAAACACCCTAGGTAACCTATCTTGAAAGAAGACTTTATATATTTCGTCCATCAACTGGTTCATGAATTTATAGTAATCAGTGGCCATTTCAGCAGTGATCACCAATTCTGGTACCTATAAATATTCCTCATTATAGGCTATGAACATCCTCAGCAAAAAGAACTGGAACCTGAACATTCTGGCATTGTGGAAGTTCGCTAACTGAGAATGGATGTTCTCGGCTAAGAACTCATCAAACTTAAGGCAACAAGACTGACCTGACTGTCCAAGCAATTTGGTTTCGGTCGAGCAAGTATCTAAAATGAATAAAAGACTCAACAATGACTCTGGGACGTATACGTCGGTATCTAGACCTAGGAACTGACTGGCCAGGGATATACACCACTGAGTTTCTTTGTTGAAATATCTGAGTTCAATAGGGTAATATAGGTCAATGGGTTCACCATCAGGTTTAGAACAGTTCTTTAGGAAGGATTCTTTACTTTCATCAGTGGACTCTCTAAAACAACGTATAATGTCTTCTTCTCAATAGTCTTGGGATATATGGATGAATTCGTTGGGGATATCCATGGTTTTGCAGATGACAGAGGCTTGAACTGAGAAGAGTATTTTAGACTTAGAATTATTCATAATAACTCCTTCGATGATAGAGAAATTGTCTGTGCACCACTCGGAAAATTTAGGGCACTGGGGGCTTTGGTTGACAGGGAAAAAATGAAAGAAAGACTTAAAAACACTACTGGTATCTATACCCCGGTTCTTACGATCTTCCAGTTTTCCCCTGGTGATTTTGATAGTTTCTCCCAATAGGATGATATCAAAAACCTTAGCATTTGTATCTAACAGGTTTTCTTCTGTTCTATGACCTACTACCTTAGGTTCTATATCATCTCTCACCCCCACCACCTCCATTGAGTCAATTTTCAAATAATATTGAGGGAGTATCACGGGCCTACCTTGTTCTATAGCAAGGTCCCTTGGTTTTTCCGGGTTGGTGCTTTGGATGTGGCTTGGATATCTGATAGCTTCGAGGTTTCAGAAAAAACAAATCTTTGCAACTTCATGTGGGCCTCTTTATAGATTTTTACATGATATAAATTTCATGCATCTCGTGGGTGGCTTGCACCGTAGATTTACCCTTCGCTATCTTAGACAGTAGATCTATGGCGTTCTCAATACCACACCTGTCCTTACTTCATGAGTATGGAGCTTGACCATTGATTGGGATCGAATTCCTTCACGATCGTCGATCTGAGCGGACCCCACCCCTCTTCACGTAGTGAGGTTTTGTTTCCACCCGTGCTACTCCAGATTGCGAAATGAATTATAGTCATCGATTTGCCTTTGCCCACATAAACATCGTCGATCAAAATGGCCCATACTGCTTTTCACACTCCACATTTGCATCTTCTTCCTTGTAAGCTTGGGATGAAAAATGGATCTCAAGTGCAGATCTCCTTAGCCTCCAATCTTGATCTTTGGATGCGTCCGAGCTTTAAACTATTTCACAAGGCTAAAAAGTGACTTTTGGTTGGGCAGGTTCTTTGTGCGAAATGAATCGTCGCTATTGATCTACCCTCTGGTCATCTTCAGCCTTCGATCGAGACTCCTCTTTAACACCTCCAACGCATCCAACATTTCCTCTTAGCACTTCTTTCCCAATCCATAAACTATCTTGCTGCTGAGTGTTACCCTACGTATGCCATCAGCTCCTTCCGCTTCCTTCTCAACACTTCTCGACGAGGTCAAAGAACGCGAGGAACACTCATACCCAAATTTTAATTGAGTGTTAACAACTGGCTCTACGAGGGATGCTATCCTCCCAGAGAGTTAGCAAAGAACCCCCGTAGACCAAGTGCTGAAACCATTGAGAACCTCATATTATCTAACTGTCTAAAATAAAACAAACTTTAAAAGGATGGTTACCTCTTCTGATCTTAGGGCCTTCTCTGCAGGCTTCAAATGTTCTGACTCACCATCTGTACTGATCAAAATGAAAAATATATTTACACTATGATACACGCATGCTAATCCCTTCATTCGAAGTAATTCTTCAGGAACCTCCCATTCACAATGCCTCCTTCATACCGCGACCCATCTGAATACTGTAAGATCAAGGCATTGTCTCCTCTATGCGTAGCAATAAGGTATGGGCCTACCCATAAGTGGTTGAACTTCTCATGCTTCCCTTTATCCTCATGGGGAGCATCCCATTTTATCACTAAGTCATCAACTTGGAAAACATCTTCCTTTATTCTTCTGTCGAAGGTATTCTTCATCTTCTCCTAGTGTATTTGGACCTTATCATAATCCTTGTCCCTCACTTCATTAAGCTCAATGATCTGGTTGATTCTTTTTTGAATGGGATTTGGCTCGTCTAATGGATCTCGCAATAATTTCATGACTGGGACTCCCAGAGAGGTAGGGAAAATTACCTCGACCCCATATACTAACTAGAATGGTGACATACCAATGGCCCTTTTGGTGCTGATTCTGTCGGCCCACAAGGCATATTTCAATTTGGTGTGCCAAGATTTCTTGTTATATTCTAATAACTTCTTAATAATCCTTACAAGGCTCTTGTTAGAAGATTCATCCAATCTGTTCCCCTATGGGTAATAATCCGTAGAGTGATTCAGGATTATATGGTATTTATGGAAAAAATTGATCATCTTTCTGGATTTAAATGTAGGGGCATTGTCAGTCATGATTCGCTTCATGTAGCCGAACCTCGCCAGAATATTGTTTTCTATGAAATCCATTATCACTTCTTCTGTATCCCTCCCAGAGGGTATGGCCTCGATCAACTTTGTGAAGTAATCAGTGGTAGTCAAAATCCACTTGTGCTATCTGAAGGAGTTTGGATTTATCGCGTCGATGAATTCTAGCCCCCATTGCTGGAATGGAGCCTCCATAGATATAAGGTTGAGGGGGAGAGACACCACCTTCCTTTTTCCTTCAAAAATTTGACACTGGTAACACCTTGTTGTTTCCTTATAAACATCTGAGAATAACGAAGGCCAATAAAATCCCACCCTTAGGATTTTGTTTGCTGTGACTTTCGAGGAATGATGTCCTCCACAATCTCCTTCATGAAACTCCTTTTCCATGCGTCGAGCTTCGTCCTCCAGAAGACAATTCAACAATATTTCCCCAGGATTTTTCCAGTAGAGGTACTATTCTTTGTTGCAAAATTTTACAGCTTTCAGTTTTATGGATCTAGCTCAGGTTTTGCTTAGACCAGTAGGGGGTTGTAAATTCTGCAACACAGAAACAATATTAGCATACCAAGGGGATGTGGAGAAAGGGAGCTTCACCTGCACCTCAGCTTCTTCTACACCAAACTGACAAGCAATAAAATTCAGCTGCAGGGAGTCACAATGGGAGTCTTTCATCATCTTAGCCAATCCTTGCCCTTTGACCAACTTCATGGTTTTTATTTCTATGTCATATTCCAGGAGCACCACAACCCATTTCGCTCTCTTTCCTTCTGGGTCAGGCTGTGTAAGTATGCTCTTCACCACACTGCATGGTATGAAGGTGATGATGTGGGAATGGAGGAGATAGATTATGAAATCCTTCAATGCTTTAACTAAGGCATATGCTTGTTTTCCCATTATGGTATATCTCAATTCTTCGTCTCTCAATATCTTACTGAAGAATGCTATAGCCTGTTCTTCACCCCGATCATTCTTTTGTAGCAACACTGCCGCTATGGTGTGTTCTAAAGCATAAGAGAATACCAAAAAATCCTTTTCAAAGTCTGGGCTGATCAATATAGGAGCTTTTGAAATATCTTGTTTTATACCTTTGAAATCTTTCTTGGCTCTGACCATCCACTTAGTTTCATGATCCTTCCTAAGCATGTCGGTAATGTCCATCAGAATTTCGGCAAAGCTAGGGATGAATCTTCTCAAGAAGTTGAATTGATCGAGGAATGATTGGAATTCTTTCTTGCTCCTTGTCTCTTCAACCTTCAATATGCCTTTTACCCTATCTAGATCAATCCTGATCCATTCCTTTGAAATAATGTGTCCAAGCAATTTCCCTTCTTCCAAAGCGAAGTTTGACTTTCTGGGATTCAAGGAAATGCCATACCTTCTGAATTTAATGAAAACTCTTTCCAGGTGCTTTATGTGATCCTTATCCCACCTGGAGTACACAATAATGTCATCCATGTATATCAGCACAAATTTTTCTTTCTCTTCTGCAAAAGCGATATCCATGGCACGTTGGAAAGTTTCTCCAGTAGTCATTAACCCAAATGGCATCTTTTCGTACATGAAGGTACCCCAAGGTGTGGTGAAAGTATTTTTTTCTTGGTCTTCAGGTAACACCTTCACCTGGTTGTACCTAGAAAACCCATCCATAGTGGATATTCTTTCTGAGCCTACCACTCTCTACAATATCTGGTCCATTTTAGGCAAAGGGTAATTGTCTTTCAAAGAGACATTGTTCAAATTCCTAAAATCCACACATAGTCGTATCTCCCCATTCTTTTTCTAAACAGGAACCAAATTTGCCACCCATTTGGAAAACCTCAGAGTCACTATTACATTCACATCAAACAACCTTTTCACTTCCTTTTCAATTATGGGCACTAACTTCGGATTGATCCTCCGGAGCTTTTTCCTGAAAGGTTTTTCTCTGGGTTTGATCGGAATGGTGTGCTGGATGATGGAAGTGTCATACTCTTTGAGTTCTTCATAACTCCACACAAACACATCCGTGTACTTCTTCATTAATTTCACATACCCGTCTTTTTCTTCAGCGGGTAACTTCTTAGACAACTTTATAATCTTTGGGTCTTTTTTAGTGCTGATATTTATATCTTCGACGGCATCTTTGGCGGGCTCGAATTTAGGCTCTTTGGCTACGTCATTTTGGTCAAAAAGATACTCTAAATGGATCAGGACCCTAGGGATATGATTGATTTTCAATTGGAATATATCCTTGCCCCCCAAGGAGTCCTTTATTTTTCCTGTACCGATGGATTCTTCTCCTTCCCCTTCAACGTATAGGAGGTTTTCGGGGTAGGAGACACCCTCATCAATGTGAGTATTCACAAACTCACCAGACATCTCCAGAAATCTTTTGATCTACATATCATCTTTGAATACTTGCCAATATTTGGTGTTATCTAGTATGGAAGGTCTATTTACAATATCCACCTTATATTTCTTCTTTCACTCTATTGGAGCTTCAAATTTTCCCGCTGCAGTCGATAGAGTGTCTGCCACTGTGTTCTTGTCTCTGTGAATCACTTGGACTGTATGTCAGTGAAGAAATTCCTGAACATATCCCATACCTTGTTCCGATAGGCTCTCATTCTTGGATGCTTAGTCTGATAGATATCATTCACTTGATTTACCATGAGCTCTGAGTCCCCAAAAATTTGGACCTTTTTCGCACCTAAATCTTTCAGCGCACGTAGGCCCAGCAACAAGGCTTTGTACTCCACTACATTGTTAGAGCATTCAAAAATCAACTTGTAAGAGTGAGCTTTGGTAACTTTCATGGGGGATATAATATACACACCTGCACCAGCACCTTCTTTAGACACTAAGCCATCGAAATACATTTTCCATAGTCCTTTCTCTTTTTGATTTCCTTCTTCGACCTCCAACTCGCTGGCCTCTTTTTGTTTTTTTTGTGGCCCACCGATTTTGCAGTTGTAAGGAGATACATCGTTGAAGAAAATAGAGGACCCTAAGACCGTGTCGATGGCATATATGTGATGGATGTCGGGATGAGCTTGACTGCTCACTACGTAAGGTAACCTCTTCTCACTGTATAACCTTTTGCTTTCATTCCGAATAGGAATGGTAGCATAGGTCATGTCCATTTGCAGGCTTCCCTTCAGCTTCGAAGTCCAAGATCTCGACAACAGAATACCAAAATTGGGGGGAATGTCACCTACGACGACATCCATGACTACAATTTTAGAGGGGAGATTATTTAAAGAAACCGCCATGTCTTTGATTAGTCCTAGACATTTCACCCTTTTAGAATCAAAGGAATACAGGTCTTTGTAAGGCCTAGTAATCTCCAACCCGAGGCTTTCCACCACTCCTTTTGGCATCAGATTGTGTGAGTCTCCTGAATCCAGGATGGCATTGTGTAACACCATATCATGCACATTCAAGCTCATGTAAAAGGGGGGCACCTCCTCATCTTCACTATCCATGCTGTCAATCTTAGACCCTAGAACAATAGTATGATTGTATTTAGTCGGCTCTAAGATATCAGGGTGAGATTCTCCTCGATTCACAGTCATATGCATGATTGTGTCTCTGTATTCTTGATTCCTCAACAATTCGTTAAAAGGAATCAAGATATTCAGCTTAGCTAGCTCGTTTTGGAGGTCAAATGTGGGGAAGGCCTTGCTCGGCTCGACAAGTGCCACTGGTTCCAATATTTTCACATTACTGCTCTCTTTTCCCACATTTATAGGCGCCATCGGCCCTTTTTGTTTTTCATTTTATTTCCTGGGACCGGTATGACTACTAGAAGGTTGGTCTGCGTTTTACCCTCCTTTATGTATAGCAGCATCACCAGTGCAGTCGCCACCTTTCTTCTGTATGGCCACATCCTTATTTCTCAGCTTGATCTTCCCGACGTTGTCTATAGCATGCATATACCCTTTATGATATTGCTCTAATTCCTCGGTTAGGGTCTTTCCATCTACCAGGGTGAACATATCATGCTCCTCTTTTGTCAAGTAAATCTCAGAGTCCAGGTCGCCGAAATGATGGATGTGATATTCGACGGATTCAGCTTGATTTTCTGTAGCCACATATTTTTTAGGGAAAGAAGGTCTGATTGGCTGCTCTTCTGGGTTTCTTGGGTTCCTCACATCCCTTGGTTTATTGGGTGGGAGTGGGGGAGGGACTTGCCACCTAAAATTGGGATTCCTTATTTGAGGTTAGTTCTGTTCCCGGTTCACCAGTCTGGCCTCTACCGTCAGCCTGTCCATCAACTTTTCCATGGTTTTGAGTATCAACTCAAATTTATACCACTGGATGAAGAGGTGGAAGTAGAGGGGTGTGTTTCTTCTCTACCCTTCCTCCTGTCGATATCCGCCCTTGGTTTAATTTTCCCACATGCCATCATATTGTCCTCTACTTCTAGGGCATTAGTGAACATGGCTGGGAGGGTGTTGGACTTTCTTTCTCTGAATAGAAAAGAAAAATCATTGTCAAAGGCATATGCATAATTAAGCTTAGCCGCCCCAGGCGAAGGTTTGATATTGGAAGGTATCGAGTTGTAGACCTGCATGAATCGACGAGAAAATTCATGGACAAATTCAAAACCTCCCTTCTTGGGATTATTATATTGAGACAAAACCTGCAATGGGATCTGCTTGTCATCCCATATTTCCAGAAATATGGTCTGAAAGCCAGCGAAGCTGTAGATAGACCTAGGTGGCAAATCTTTATACCATTTCTTGGCTTCCCCAGACAAACTCTGAGAAAATAACTGCATCTAGACATCTTCATTATCTACCTCCTCCAGGTCAATAAATTCGTCAAACTTATCCACATTGTACCTCACTGAAACATTTCCCTCCCTGTCGTAGAGTGCAATCCTTTGGGCATAATTCATGGGGAGGTCGTGCAGGACCAGAGGTAGGGATAACAGAGTGAATCTAGCAACAACCATCGAGGCGGGTCGTCTAGGAATGAATGGGGGATTGGGAACTTGGGTGTTTTGAAAGACAGAGGCTATCTCTTCAGCTTTGGGTGGGGTTTCTAGATTTATCCACAAAGAATCAAGCATATAGGATTGCAACGTATTAGGGTTTACCCCAGCCTTTCTTAGGTCAGACTTAGAATTAGATTTGGTTAGCAGCCTTTCATCCCTAACCCCCCACTTGGGTTCAGCTAAGCCGTACAAGGCCTGAGATGATGAAGTATCAAACAATGGAGAACCTAATTTCTCCTTATTCCTATTTCTAAGTATCTTTTCTGGATTATCCACACTGAGCAAAGTTTCGGTATCAGAGTTGCCTCTCGTGTGGATCTTTCTAGGAGCCAGGATATCTAGTGCGATAATGGTCGAGGTGGGATTGGAGTCACCAGGACAAACATACCACCTTTTAGCAACTTTATAAATTTCTTTTTGTCACTAGAAATCTCATCTTTATGATCACCGGTCTCCTCAGTGCAATCGCCTCCCAGAATCTTTTGGTGGAGTCACCAAGGAAAATGATACAACCTTCTTCACATGTAAGAATCTTTTTTTACCCACAAAAACCCTTTATCCTCTAAATCTTTGTCATTCTTCCCAAGGATGATATTCAATCTCATCCCCGGCAACGGTGCCAGTTTGTTAGCAGTAGAATCAAACCAAAGGTTGCAGAAGGCTCGCTCCCAAGTAACAGTAAAACCACTTTTGAAGAGAGAACTAGCCTTCTACACTTCCAAGAGGGATCTCTTGCCAAATTTTAACAATGCCAGATATATATACACAAGTGAAACTATAAATTGTTTATAAAATTTGTTGAAACAAAACACAGCACCATTGGGCGATGGAGTCAAGATAAACAACAAAAATAATCAGAACTTAAATGCAAACGATTTCAACACAAGGGCAAGGTAGCCATTCAATCACAGTCGATTTATAATTATCTGGTGGAAAGGAGGAACATGAACAGACCATCAACATAGAGCATTGTAAAAAATGAATTATGTATTAACTTTAGAAAAAACTTTGGTGAATACCTGAAACAACAGACGGAGCATAGTAAGTATGAATTCCGAGCTGTTATACCCTAATTCTTAGATATGAAAGAAAGCAAAATGGAAAGGAAAACTGGAATAACATTCACATAAGAAAGGAAATAGCAGACTGTAAGTGTGAACAACACATGAATCCTTGTACAAAAAACACCGATCTCGGCTCTGCAATTATATTAAAATTCTCTTGAAAAGCACACACAACAAAATTACAATGGTTTCAACCCCTTCTCCTTCTTCAGGAGGTATATTTACAGTAGTAGGATTCCTCAGACTGACATCTGGGAATCAAAATTCTTTACAATAGAAGGAAATCATTCTAATAGCCTCTTAGGTGGCATATTGGATGTGGCTTGTATGAAATGGCCAGAAGATGAAATGTGGAACGTGGGAAGAAAAAGGCACGAGAGCATCCCATACTCCCATCGGGAGAATGATGTCTGTACAGACCCCTTTGAGAGAAACGACCATTAGGGCGGGCGTGCAACACCTGGAAAATATCTCGTGTACTTTCATCATTACTTCTACTGGTGTGCTTTGAGTTTGGATGACCCATATTGGCAGATGATCCTCCATGCATCGGGACCAGGTAGGGGTGTATCAACCATGTCATAAGCTTGCACCTTGAGCTCCATTCCTTTCGAGTATGATGCCCTGGGGACCTGTTGATGCCTCGAAATTCACAGGTAACAACAGTTAGGGATTCTCCCCAATAAATGTTCCCAACTAGCCTGTTACTATTTGGTATGGGGAATCCATCCGGTTGATCATCTGGCTACCATAGGTTAAGTAACAAAAAAAGGTTTTACCAGTTACGGCTCGGTCCACCGTGTATATTTTAGTTTTTTGAATTTAAGTATGATATGTAAGTTCCTATCTAAGAATGCAGACTGATAGAGAATACGAGGAGCGGTCACAATGTGATGCGTAGGTTCTTACCTTTTGTCTTAACTCACTCGTATCTAAATCGCACACAGCAAGAAACTAAAAATAACTATCTAACCTATCCCTAGGGAGAAATATTATCATTTATCAATGAGTAATGTATTTCTGCACATGCATTAATAAAAATCACAGATAGCTATTATTTAATTCAAAACACATGAATATTAATAGATATATGAACAATAAGATAGCTCATAGTTTATGAAAAGCATTAACTACTCATAGTGGAAATTTCATAGAATAAACTAGAGCCCATTCATGACAAGAACATAAGTTCAAAGAGCTAGAACAATCTCACAGTTAATGGACAACAGCCGAAAACAAAATAGTTCACATTCAACAAATCCATAACACAGCATTTGAAATCTTTCACCAAGATTTCTCCAACAAGAAACTTGTAATTCTTATTGCAAAAGGAAATAGTTCTTCTTACAACATAATCTCACAAATCTATCTAGGAAAAAGTCCCTTATTACATCTAACTCTCCTATACTTATACAAAAAGGCAAAACTTTTGGGCTACCCCAAAATGAATTTTGGGCTTCCCCAACATTTCAATCCAAAATCTTTTCCTGTAGTGAGTGCTCATACATTATACAATATATTACATTTAAGACAAAATTTAATTTAGCACTTTTATGAAGAGGGCCCCTCTTGTTCATTGATGAAATTTTTCCACGCCTGGGCCTCTGCTGCTATGCTTTCAAAATTTGAGGGTTCAAGAAAACATATGTTGATTTCATATTTTGCAGCCTGATTCTTAACCACCTCTATTCTTGTTGGGCTCAAATGTAGCTGATATTCAAGTAAATGGATGCTAACTGCTAAATGAGCTACTACATTCTTCAGGATCTGCTCATCTAGGTCCTTGACTTGTTGAATTTTCTGCTCATCTTCCTGGTACCTGCTCTGTAGTTGTTCTATGAGTAGCTCATGTTCTGGTATTGCATCTAGTCTTTATTCTGCAGCAACTTGGCATCTGTTGTAGGTGACCAGAACCATTCTGTAGTATTCAATACAGGCTCCTCTTGTTTTCTTCATAGTATTCTTGAATTCCTCTACTGTATTTATTGAAAACTCTAATAAGTCATAATCCTGCTTTAAGATATGTCTATCTTTAGCAGGTAGCTTTGAAGGGGTTTCTTCATTAATTTCTATCCACAATATCCTTCTAGCTAGGACTTCCAAAATATTCTGAGATCTATCTACAAAATATGAAGTAGTGTCTAATATTTCCTCCATCCTACTATCTATCTGTAATATTTTACATCTTTCCTCTTCAATACACATTTGCAGTTGGTGGATTCTTCTTCGTTGAGCTAGGACATGCTGCTTCAAAGGTTGGATATCAGTCTTCTATTCATTGGAATCCTTCATTGATGTTGTTAATGAAGTAATATGTCCCTCAAAACTTGCTACCTGCACTTGAAATTGCTTTTCTCTTTCTTCTATAGTGGCCTTCTGTGCCTCTAACTCAGTAATTTTGTTCTGTAGCTGGTCCTTTTCTACACTCAAAGTTTCATATGATACTTTGAGTTAATTTTTCTCTGTCTTCAACACCTGATACTCTAGCTTTAGTCTCTATAATTATTCTACGCTATTCTGAGCATCTCTTTCTGTTCTCTCCATGGAAACTCTAAGGTCATCTTGTTTGCATGCATATTCTGGAGTTCTGCCTTTGAATTCCTTACTTCATTCTGCATCTCTTCAAATTTCCTTTTTAGCTTATAACCTTCATCCCTCTCCTTTTTTAAAGTTTCCTTTAATTGCGCTGCATTTTTCCTTGCTTGCTCAAGGTCTGTCATAAGTCTATCCACATTGTCTTCAGTGGCCTGGGTTAATTCCACCCTAGCTCTGGTTATCAGTCGTGGATCTGCATCTGTCCCATGCACCAAAGTTTTATCAGTATTCATCATACCTGATTGTCCTCCTATTTCAACCTTCTTCTCAGTTCCCTTGACAATCCTATTCTTCTCCTTATCATAGAAGATGGTGCTGAAATCAGGGAGCTCTTCTCCTTCTTTTTGCATAAGAGGTATCAAATTCAAACAATAAAAAACAACCTATTCTTGAGTGCTGGAAAAAGTTGGAGCAGGCTCCTGGGAGTAAGGATTATCTTGTTGTTGCCCCTGATCTTTATGATCCTGTGCTTCTTATGTGTCTATTTGGTCAGTAGTTTGCTGGTCTTTCTTAGCCCCTGCTAATATTAGACCTTCACTCTCTTCTTGTTTTTTCTTTGTCTCTTCATCTTCCTTATTCTTTCTTTCCTCCTATTCATTTTTGTGCCAATTCTCTGCCTCTTGTGCTAGCCTCCTAGCATCCTCTTCCCTCTTTTTGGCTTCTTCTTCTTCAGCTTTCTTCTATGCAGTTTTTCCCTTACAACCCGCAATGGTGATATTCTGCTTAAATATTTTCTTCAATGCAGTCATGTTCTTTGCATTTCTGAAGATTTCTTCATCCTTGTCCCAGAAGTTTGTGTATTCAAAATGAACATTTGCTTCTTTGCAATGCTCTGCAACCTTATTTTGGGAGTCATTCATGTGGAAGTTCATCTCCCCAAAATGAAAGTGCTCCAACTCCTATACGAATTCTGCAGTTAGTTTGACCTTTGAAAATTTATAACTTTGCAGCCATAAAGGTATGGCAGGATAGGCTGTCTTCTTATGCTTAAAAAAGAATCTTCCTACACCATCAATATATACTTGCTTAACTACTTCTTTATGTACCAAATAATCAGTGGCATACTTAGGAAGTAGAGAAGGTGCCCTAGAGCAACCATACATTCTGATGTACATTCCCTCTTCAATCAAGTAGTAATTCCCATGTTCCTCAATGAATTTGAGTGCCTCCTTGGACATGTAGTTGCATTCTGTCAGGAAGATTAAAGTGTACAAAGGCATAATGAAATGTTCACATATCTCTTTGTAGTGGCTATAATATTTGGGTGCCCAAAATAGTTTGTATGCAGTGTATACAGGGGTATTGTCCCTATCCCAATTACACCTTAAAGATGGAAATGACTGGGTACATAATATACAGTCCACTAACATAGAGCTCATATAGAATTGTGACTTCTTCTGTGACACCCCTCCTAAAGCTGAAGATATGCAGGCTAAGAAGCTATTGGACACTATGTTTTCCCAATTGAATATAGTCCCCTAAGTAGCTACATAGAAAATAATGGGTATCCATCCCAATTTGAAACTTTTACCATGATCTCTCCCAAAAAATCTATTCAGCATCAGTTTTATAAACCTATAAGGAGTTTGGAGAGTGGTTGTATCATATTTTTCCAATGGCCTGGTTCAAAAGTTCTTTCCAGGTATCATCATTCTCTTAAACATTTCGACCAGGTCCAAATTTATTTCTTTCAACCAACTTTCAGTTAAGTATACTTGAGCAAGAGGTAGGTGATATGCCAGTGAGACATAACCAGGATTGTATGGAGAATAACCCTGTTTGGCAGTATTTTCTAGTATCATTGTGGTCACATCTGCCCTAGGCAGGATCCATCCAATCACCTCAAACCATGGGAACAACTTAGGTCTAGTGGCTACCTTCATCAAAGTAGATTTCTCGATGTTGGAATATATGGTCAGTTCTTCAAATCCTACATCAGGCACATCCTCATTTGAAATCATCCGATATATCTCACCCCATTTGTAGTCTGGGTCTTCTCCATTGGTGGCTCTGGTATCTTCATATATATATTCCACATTGGTAATAATTTCCACATCTGGTTCTCCCTCAGCAACATGATCCTTCTTCTTTTGTCTTTTAGACATATCTCCTTTAAATAAGTTACTCTGTCATAAACCAAACATGTTCTTAGACTATTGGAGCTTTTATTTAGTGTTATAAGAATGAAGAAAAACTACATCAAAACATTTACCTATTCCATATGCATTCTTAACAAATAGACTGTTAGAATATTAATGCATAATAGAAAATAACAGGCAAAAGGAACTTCTACAAGCTGGGTCTAACAACTTCTAAATCCGTCTGCAACTAAACATAATCGTGATTGACAATGCATTACTAAAACCGAACTGCATCCAAACTCATTGTAAAACTATTATGCGGAAATCCCAGCTCGACTAAAATGTTGAAAACCCCTCACCGTTTCTTGAAAATAGGGTACGCACCTGTGAAAAATGAAAACTCCCCCGAATGGCCCTAAACAACCCCACAAAATTCGATGCAGACAGCATAACGCTTGTCTGCACTAACTACCTAAACTTTCAGACTAGGATTGAACTTCCATAACAGCTTGAAAATAGGCTCAAGAAAACAAACCCCCCACCGCCAATACTATGAAACTGATGGATACTTCATGCCGTAAGGATAGAAATTCATCAATTTAAATGGCTAACTACCCAACAGAGGGAAAACCCAACTAGGGAAGGATGCTAGTTCCCAAAACGACTCATAAAATCAAGAGGAAAGAGAAACCATGGTTGGCCTACCTAGAAAACAAGTTGCAGTCGATGGAATGGTCCGAAAATTCCATGGCAGCGCTTCGAACGAATGAACTCCTGATAGCTAGACATGTTGGTACAGTTCGACTTGACACGGATAGAGCAAACAAAAGTTCACAAGGGTAATAATAAAATACTAACCAACCCCAATATATAGACCTTCGGTGAAAAATGTCGATGAAAAAAAAACCTTCATCGGCGAGTGAAAAAACTAAGGATCGAGCGATTAGTTTGCTAAGGAGCCACAACAACAGAAGTCACATGGACTAAGGGTTCCGCATTAAATAGAAAACATTGGTGAAATAAAATGCTAAAAACTGTAGCATCGGAGATTGGAACCACTATAGTATCAGACAATTAGATCACTAAGGAGCCGCAACGGCGGGCGATGGACAAACTATGGGCTCCGCGACCAACTGAAAACATTGACGAATGGGGGCTCGGAGGACTAACCAGTATTGTGTCAGTAGAGGAACCAATTAATCGTCAAGGAGATAGTGTACTACACAGCCGCAACGGTGGAAAACAATCAGACTACGGCTTCAGATCAAAGCCATAAACCGTTTCGATAGTGAAGAGAAAACAAAATTGATAAAAAGCAATAAACCCCAGAATCGGTAAGGGTAAGAACTAATCCGTCGGAATTTTTTCCATCTGCCTTCCGAAATGGCGGTGACTTAGAAGACTAATGCTCTGACAGTGATAAGCAAAACAACGCCGAAAGTCAAAAAGTGAAAGTTTTATTTTCTTTGAAAAATAAATGAAGGAGATAATTCATCGGCAAATAACATGACTCCCATCAGGGCATTCATTAGTTAGCTTCCGCAACGGCAGCTGCGTAGAAAACTATGGCCCCGATTCACTGTTCAATAGACTTCCGACATCAAAAAAGGAAATCATTTTAAATAAAAAGGCCATCAATTTCAACTTCACAGTCAAAAGCATCAACTGGAAAAAAGATGATCATTCAACTTCTGAAAGTGGTAAATAATTTACCTCAATTCAACCTCAAAAGATCCAAATTTGTAGCAGAGGAACAATAAAGTTCAGCAATCCCAAACAAATCCAGGCAAGATAAAATTAAAAGGAGGGTATAAAATTTAAAAAAAATTGGGAAATAGTTGCAGCTGCAACAATTGGCGACTACCTGGTGAACCCAGATCTCTGGACAATTTCTTCCTTAAGTAACAGACTATTTGACAATAAAACCAACATGTTGAATTCTTCTAGATGTCTGGATTTCCCAAATGGAAAATGTATGTACTTTTAATCATTGATGATAGTCCAATTTAGGAAAATGGAAACCAATATTTCAAAGTCAAGATAATTCTTTTGAGGGCAGGAATATGAGTTTCATTTTTTACCTTTGTCTTCTAGTAGCTTCCAGCTTGGACACCATAGGATTGTAACATATGGTAAATAGAAATATTCATTTGTTCCTCATTCCCATGCCATTTTGCACTTTTTGTGCTTTTGGACTTTGTCCTTTCTTTTGAGTCCTCCTGCATGCCTTTCTTTGTGAATTTCTATTCAGGCTCCTCTATCCATAGTGTCCTTTTGTGTGAGAGATTTATTGATTTTCAGCTCACGAACGAAGAAGAACTTTGGCAATTTTGTACTTGTATGATTCAATACTTTTTTTTGATACATGTTTCTTTCTTAGGAGATTTTTTTACTCTTATTTTCCTTTTGGCTCTCAATTCTTGGCATGGGATCATTTATATATAATATACTGTTTACCTTGCTTCCTTTCCATGGGTCTTTTGTTGTCACCCCCTAAGACTTTTTTAAATGTGAGATGGATGGAGCCTCGAAACAGTATTCCAGACCTTTTTGATCCTGAGTTATTTTACAAGGATTAAGTAAGACTTCAATCTGTTCATAGCCATTTAGGAAAACTACTAAACTAGAAGAAATTCTTTTAGATAAAACAATAGTACACAGTCTTATAATCAAGGATTTTAGTTAATCCAAAATTCTGATGATTTCCATGCAACCAAAAGTTTGCTTCTTTATTGAAATCAACCAAAATCTAAACTAAAAACAAACAGAATTAAATAAATCAAAAATAAATAACCAAATCACTTTATTTATGTACAAGATAATCAAGAAATAAAAATCAAGGAAAATAAAGTTTGAGAACTAAACCACTAACTGGTCAGTTCTCTACCCACCCTTGTAAATATGGAAACTTGTAAGTTGAGGGGCTAGGCTTGACTAGAAATTCCTACCCATTATCTAATCCTACTATACTTGAATCAAAAACTACATCTACTATTTTACAATCCATCTCATCATCCCATGAAAATCGAAGGAGATTGGGCTAGGTGTTTGGTGTACTGCTAGCTTCTTCTACTTGGTAGTTTCCTGATTCTAACTCAATTAGATAATTTCCTAACACAGAATTCACTGGTTCATTTTTTTCTTCCAATTGGGTAACATTGTGATTCATGTGGGGCTCTCTTAATATTTTTATCTTATTTTGGATTCCCTTATGAGGCTACCACAGATGTGACCAATCTGATGTGAAATACTCATTTAGCCTTGCTGACCAGTCTCAATTCAAAACAAGTCCATAAACATCAGGTATGTCTGCTACCACAATATCAATGTACTGACATATCTTTCCATTTCCCTGACTACTTTCACATTGGTCCTGTCTAGCTAAGTAACCTGCCAAGTAGTGGGTTTAGGTTGTCCATTGATCTTTTTGCAGACTGAAAGTGGCATAAAATTTACTGCTGACCATGAGTCTACTAAACAATTATGCACCTTATGGTTTAAAATCTCAAAAGTTAGGAGGATTGGTGGGGTTTTAAACCTAGCCTTACCTCCCACACTTGCTTCAACAATTTCTTCTACAGGTTGGTTGTTAATGGGAAGCTCTTCCTCTGGTACTTCAAGTGCTTTTAAAAAATTTTCTTTCTATTGAGGTACATTACACATTTCAAATAATGAAATATTTGCCTTAGCCCTTTTCATGTCCTCAACAATATCGTACCCCATTTCAGGTGCTTTGAGATTTTCTTTGACAATATCAACTTTGTCTTCAATATGCTTATCAGGGATGTTGACTTGTTTCGGATCTTGAATGGGCAATTCAGGTATTTTATCATCTATGCTTTTTTTCTGTCTTTTCTTCAAAGAGCCTTCATCTTCCATATCAAAAAGTGAGACACAGTCCCATAAAACCAGAGCATCATCCTCTTGTTTTTCTGTGGATTTATTACCTTTTTCTTCCTCATCATCAACCTTTGTTAGTTTAGAGTCCAATAGCTGATTCATTACTAATGTCATCGAATTGATTCATTGAGGGCAATTTTTTTGAGAATCAGGCTGTTGATGAAAGGTGCAAAAATTATCCATACCAACCTCAGTTAAATTAATTGATGCAGGACTGTGTGGAGGAGGTTTGGATTGATTGTTGTCCTCTCTCCTTTTATAGTAAGGCTTATATGCTTTTTGAGACTCCTTTTCTTTTTCCGAATCTATCACTCTATTAGATATCTTCTACATCATTTTCACCATCCCTTCAAAATCATGCAATTTCTCATCCTTAGGCTTAGTTAGTAACAATGTTTTCTTACCAAAAAAAATTTCTCTCGACTACTCAAGATAATCTTCTATGCTCCCTTTTCCAGCCTCTACCCTCTCGGCTTCTTCATAAGTTTTTGACAATGTAGGTTTGACTGACATCTTGGTAAACATGGCCAATTCAGACCGTAGAACTGAAGTATAATATTCACTCAGAACTTTATCAGATGGTTTATCAGTTGTAGAAAAATTCTTTAGATAAGCAGCAAACCTTTGAGTGAAACTATGAACTTTTTCCTTTCTTTATTTCTTTAAAGTGCATAACCCTTTCATCAGAGCTCCATGAGTTTTTTGGACTGCATATTTACTTGTAAATATTCTTTCAAAAGTATCCTAGTCTAAGATTGAGTTTGCAGGCAAAGAAAAATACCATGAGGCTGCGGCTCCTTTCAGGTTATGAGGGAACAATATGCAGATTACATCCTCATGTTCTCTAGCCCGTAGTCCTTCTATAGCCAAGTAAAATCTTTGCAAATGATCATCAACCAAGATCTTTTCACTTGGGTCAAAATTAGGCAACATTTTCTCAAAATCCTAAGGTAAGTCATGCAAAGCAGGTGCTAGGTTTAGTGGTGATCTATCGTTCCACACAGGTGGTGTATTTGGTGGGTTGGGTGGCTGATTTGCGTTTACATTTTCCATCATTCTAGGTACAGAATGAGGTGGTGAATGAACAGGTGAACAATAAGGTGTATTTGGGTCCAATTGATTCAAGGGTTGAACAACTTCTTGTAAGGATATTTCTACCAGTTCTTCAAAATCTTCAACCAACACTGCGTCTTCCAATATAGGACGGTGTTTCTTCCAATATTCTCTCCTGGGTAAGGCAGGGATAATCAACAATCCTCCAATATTCTTCACATAATCCCTAGTAAATCTTCTCAAATCATCAACTACTTCATTATCAACATAATACAAATGCTCTTTACCCTTTTCTTGAGGAATTGGATTGAGAAAAAAACTTCTCTCAGAACTGTCACTGGTGGAATAATCTCAAGAAAATGGGTTTCCTAGGCCAACCATGCATTGGCAACCCTCCTTCTAGTGCCAAAAATTATTGATGCCTAGAAATTCACAGGTAACAACAGTTAGGGATTCTCCCTAGTAAACATTCCCAACTAGCCCGTTACTGTTTGGTATGGGGAATCTGTCCGATTTACTATTCGGCTACCGTAGGTCAAGTAACAAAAAAATGTTTTACCAGTTACAACCCGGTCCACCATGTATATTTTAGTTTTTTGAATTTAAGTATGATATGCAAGTGCCTATCTAAGAATGCAGACTGATAGAGAATCTGAGGAGCGGTCACAATGTGATGCCCAGGTTCTTACCTCTCGTCTTAACTCACTCACATCTAAATCACACACAGCAAGAAACTAAAACTAACTATCTAACCTATCCCTAGGGAGCAAGATTATCATTTATCAATGAGTAATGTATTTCTGCACATGCATTAAGAAAAATCTCAGATAGTTTTTATTTAATTCAAAACACATGAACATTAATAGATATATGAACAATAAGATAGCTCATTGTTTATGAAAATCCTTCATTACTCATAGTGGAAATTTCATAGAATAAACTAGAGCGCATTCATGACAAGAACATAGGTTCAAAGAGTTAGAACGATCTCGCAGTTAATGGACAACAGCTGAAAACAAAATAGTTCACATTCAACAAATCCATAGCATAGAATTTGAAATCTTCCACCAAGATTTCTCCAACAGGAAACTTGTAATTCTTATTGCAAAAGGAAATAGTTATTCTTACAACATAATCTCACAAATTTGTCTGGGAAAAAGTTCCTTATTACATCTAACTCTCCTATACTTATACAAAAAGGAATTTTTTTTTAGCTTCCCCAACATTTCAATCCAAAATCTTCTCCCGTAGTGAGTGCTCATACATTATACAATATATTACATTTAAGACAAAATTTAATAGAGCACTTTTATGAAGAGGGCCCCGCTTGTTCATTGATGAACTTTTTCCATGCCTGGGCCTCTGCTGCTATGCTTTCAAAATACGAGGGTTCAAGAAAACGTTTGTTGATTTCATATTTTGTAGCCTAATTCTTAACCACCTCTATTCTTGCTGGGCTCAAACGTAGCTGATCTTCAAGTAAATAGATGCTGATTGCTGAATGAGCTACTGCATTCTTGAGGATCTACTTGTCTAGATCCTTGACTTGTTGAATTTTCAGCTCATCTTCCTGGTACCGTCTCTGTAGTTGTTCTATGAATAGCTCATGTTCTGGTATTTCATCCAATTTTTGTTTTGCAGCAACTTGGCATCTGTTGTAGGTGACCAGCACCCTTTTGCAGTATTCAGTACATGCTCCTCTTGTTTTCTTCACAGTATTCTTGAATTCCTCCGCTGTATTTATTGCAAACTCTAATAAGTCGTAATCCTGCTTTAAGCTATGTCGATCTTAAGCAGGTAGCTCTGCAAGGGTTTATTCATTGGTCTCTATCCACACTATCCTTATAGCCAGGACTTCCAAAATATCCTTAAATCTATCTACAAAATATGAAGTAGTGTCCAAGATTTCCTCCAACCTGTTATCTATCTGTAAGATTTTACATCTTTCCTATTCAATACACATTTGCAGTTGGTGGATTCTTCTTCGTTGAGCTAGGACGTGCTGATTAAAAGGTTGGATATTAGTCTTTTGTTCATTGGCATCCTTCAGTGATGTTGTTAATGAAGTAATCTATCCCTCAAAACTTGCTACCTGCACTTGAAATTGCTTTTCTCTTTCTTCTATAGTGGCCTTCTATGCCTCCAACTCAGCAATTTGTTCTGTAGTTGGTCCTTTTCTGCACTCATAGTTTCATATGATACTTTGAGGCCATTTTTATCCGTCTTCAACACCTAATAGTCTAGATGAAGTCTCTGTAATTCTTATAAGCTATTCTGAGCATATTTTCCTGTTCTCTCCATGGAAACTTCTAAGGTCATCTTGTTTGCATGTAGAGTCTGGAGTTCTACCTTTGAAGTCCTTACTTCATTCTGCATGTCTTCAAATTTCCTTTTTACCTTATAACCTTCATCCCTCTCCTTTTTTAAAGTTTCCTTTAATTGTGCTGCATTTTTCCTTGACTGCTCGAGGTCTGTCATAAGTCTATCCACATTGTCTTCAGTGGCATGGGTTAATGCCACCCCAGCTCTGGCTGTCAGTCATGGATCTGCATCTGCCCCATGCACCAAATTTTTATCAGTAATCATCATACCTTATTGTCCTCCTATTTTTACCTTCTTCTCAGTTCTCTTGACAATCCTCTTCTTCTCCTTATCATAGAAGATGGTGCTGAAATCAGGGACCTCTTCTCCTTCTTTTTTCATAAAAGGTATCAAATTCAAAACAGAAAAAAAAAAACTATTCTTGAGTGCTGCTAGAAGTTGCAGCAGACTCCTGGGAGTCAGGATTATCTTGTCCTTGCCCCTGATCTGTATGATCATGTGCTTCTTGTGTGTTTATTTGGTCAACAGTTTCATAGTCTTTCTTATCCCCTACTAATCTTAGACCTTCGCTCTATTCTTGTTTTTTATTTTTCTCTTCATCTTCCTTCTTCTTTCTTTCCTCCTCTTCATTCTTGATCCAACTCTCTGCCTCTTGTGCCAGCCTCCTAGCATCCTCTTCCCTCTTTTTGGCTTCTTCTTCTTCATCTTTCTTCTGTGTGGTTTTGCCCTTACCACCCACTATGGTGATCTTCTGCTTAAATATTTTCCTCAATGCAGTCATGTTCTTTGCATTTCTGAATATTTCTTCATCCTTGTCCCAGAACTTTGTGTATTCAAAATGAACATTTGCTTCTTTGCAATGCTTTGCAACCTTATTTTGGGAGTCATTCCTATGGAAGTTCATCTCCCCAAAATGAAAGTGCTCCAACTCCTGTACAAATTCTGCATTTAGTTTGACCTTTGAAAATTTATAACTTCCCAGACAGAAAGGTATGGTAGGATAGGCTACCTTCTTATGTTCAAACAAGAAGCTTCCTACACCATTGAGATATACTTGCCTAGCTGCTTCTTTGTGTACCACATAATCAGTGGCATACTTAGGAAGTAGAGAAGGTTCCCTAGAGAAACCATACATTCTGATGTACATTCCCTCTTTAGTCAAGTATTAAATCCCATGTTCCTCAATGACTTTGAGTGCCTCCTTGGACATGCAGTTGCATTCTGTCAGGAAGATTAAAGTGTACAAAGGCATAATGAAATGTTCACATATCTCTTTGTAGTGGCTATAATATTTGTGTGCCAAAAATAGTTTGTATGTAGTGTATACAGGGGTCATGTCCCTGTCCCAATTCCACCTTAAAGATGGAAATGACCGGGTATATAATATACAGTCCACTAAGATAGAGCTCATATAGAATTTTGACTTATTCTATGAGAACCCTCCTAAATCTAAAGATATGCAGGCTGAGAGGATATTGGACACTATGTTTTCCCAAGTGAATATAGTCCCGTGAGTGGCTACATAGAAAATAATGGGTATCCATCCCAATTTGAAAGTTTTACCATGAGCTCTCCCAAAAACTCTATTCAGCATCAGTGCTATAAAACTATAAGGAGTGCAAAGAGTGGTTGTATCATATTCTCCTGATGGCCTAGTTCGAAAGTTCTTCCCAGGTATCATCATTCTCTTAACTGTTTCAACCAGGTCCAAATTTATTTCTTTCTGCCAACTTTTAGTTAAGTATACTTGAGCAAAAGGTAGGTGATATGCCAGTGAGACATAACCAGGACTGTATGCAGTGTAGCCCTATTTGGAAGTATTTGTTAGGATCATCGTGATCACATCTGCCCTAGGCAAGATCCATTCGATCACATCAGAGCATGGGAATAGCTTAGGTCTAGTTTCTACCTTCATCAGAGCCAATTTCTTGATGTTGGCATATATGGTTAGTTCTTCGAATCCTGCATCAAACACATCCTGATTTGAAATCATTCGATATATCTCACCCCATTTGTAGTCTGGGTCTTCTCCAGTGGTGGCTCTGGTATCTTCATAGATATATTCCACCTTGGTAATAATTTCCACATCTGGCTCTCCCTCAGCAATAGGAGCCTTCTTCTTTTGTCTTTTAGACATATCTCCTTTGAAGAAGTTACTCTGTCATAAACCAAACATGTTATTAGACTATTGGAGCTTTTACTTAGTGTTCTAAGAATGAATAAAAACTGCATCAAAACATTTACCTCTTCCATATGCATTCTTAACAAATAGACTATCAGAATATTAATGCATAATAGAAAATAACAAGCAAAAGGAACTTCTGCAAGCTGGGTCTAACAACTTCTAAGTCTATCCACAACTAAACATAATCGTGATTGACAATGCATTACTAAAACCGAACTGCATCCAAACTCATTGTTAAACTATAATGTGGAAATCCTAGCTTGACTAAAATGTTGAAAACCCCTCACCATTTCTCGAAACTAGGGTACGCACCTGTGAAAAATGAAAACTCCCTCGGATGGCCCTAAACAAACCCACAAAATTCGATGCAGATAGCGTAATTCTTGTCTGCACCAACTACCTAAACCTTTGCACAGGGCTTGAACTTCCATAACGGCTTGAAAACAGGCTCAAGAAAACAAAGCCCCCACTACCAAAACTATGAAATTGACGAATACTTCACACTGTAAGGATACAAATTCATCAATTTAGAAGGCTAACTACCAAATGGTAGGAAAACCCTACCAGGGAAAGACCCTAGTTCCCAAAACGACTCATAAAATACATAGGAAAGAGAAACCATGGTTGGCCTACCTGGAAAACAAGTTGCAGTCGACGGGATGGTCCGAAAATTCCATGGCAACGCTTCAAACAAACAAACTCCCTATAGCTAAGCACATTGGTACAGTTCGACTCGAAAGGGACAGAGCAAGCGTGAGTTCACAAGGGTAATAATAAAATACTAACCAACCCTAATATATAGACCTCCGGTGAAACATGTCGATGAAAAAAAAACCTTCATTGGCGAGCAAAATAACTAATGATCGGGAAACTAGTTTGCTAAGGAGCCACAACGGTGAAAGTCACATGGACTAAGGGTTCCGCAGCAAATAGAAAACATTGGCGAAATAAAATGCTAAAAACTGCAGCATTGGAGATCGGAACCACTAAAGTATCAAATGATTAGATCACTAAGGAGCCGCAACGCCGGGAGACGGACAAACTATGGGCTCCACAACCAACTAAAAACATCGACGAATGGGGGCTTCAAGGACTAACCAGTATTACGTCGACAGAGGAACAAACTAACCATCAGAGAGATAGTGTACGATACAGCCGCACTGGCAGAAAAAAATCAGACTACGGCTTTCGATCAAAGCCATAAATCGTTCCGATAGCGAAGAGAAAACAAAAATAATGAAAAGCAATAAACCATGGAATCGATAAGGGTAAGAAATAATCCGTCATAATGTTTTCCATATGCCTTTCAAAATGGCGGTGACTTAGAAGACTAATGCTCCGACAGTGATAAGCAAAACAACACCGAAAGTCAAAAAGTGAAAGTCTTTTTTTTTTTTAAATAAACGAAGGAGATAATTCATTGGTGAAAAACATGACTCCCATCAAGGTGTTCATTAGTTAGCTTCCACAATGGTACCTGCGTAGAAAACTATGGGCCCGATTCACTATTCAATAGAATTCCAACAGCGAAAAAGGAAATCATTTTAAATAAAAAGGCCATCAATTTCAACTTCACAGTCAAAAGTATCAGCTGAACAAAAGATGATCATTCAGCTTCGGAAAGTGGTAAACAATTTACCTCAATTAAACCTCAAAATATCCAAATTTGTAGCAGAGGAATAACAAAGTTCAGCAATCCCAAACAAATCCAGGCAAGATAAAATTAAAAGGAGGGTCTAAAATTTAAAAAAAATTGGGAAATAGTTGCAGCTGCAACAATTGGTGACTACCTGGTGAACCCAGATCTCTAGACAATTTATTCCTTAAGTAACAGACTATTTGACAATAAAACCAACATGTTGAATTCTTCTAGATGTCTAGATTTCCCAAATGGAAAATGTATGTACTTTTAATCATTAATGATAGTCCAATTTAGGAAAATGGAAACCAAGATTTCAAAGTCAAGATAACTCTTTTGAGGATAGGAATATGAGTTTCATTTTTTACCTCTGTCTTTGGGTAGCTTCCAGCTTGGACACCATAGGATTGTAACATATGGTAAATATAAATTTTCATTTGTTCCTCATTCCCATGCCATTTTGCACTTTTTGTGCTTTTAGACTTTGTCCTTTCTTTTGAGTCCTCCTACATGCCTTTCTTTCTGAATTTTTATTCAGGCTCCTCTATCCATAGTGTCCTTTTGTGTGAGAGATGTATTGATTTTCAGCTCATGGACGGAGAAGAACTTTGGCAATTTTGTACTTATATGATTCAGTGCTTTGTTTTGATACATATTGCTTTCTTAGGATATTTTTTGACTCTGATTTTCCTTTTGGCTCTCAATTCTTGGCATGGGATCATTTATATATAATATACTATTTACCTTGCTTCCTTTCCATGGGTCTTTTGCTGTCACCCACTAAGACATTTTTAAATGTGAGATGGATGGAGCCTCGAAACTGTATTCCAGACCTTTTTGATCCTGAGTTATTTTACAAGGATTAAGTAGGACTTCAATGTGTTCATAGCCATTTAGGAAAACTACTAAACTAGAATAAATTCTTTCAGATAAAACAATAGTACACCGTCTTATAAGAAAGGATTTTAGTTAATCCAGAAATCTAATGCTTTCCATGCAACCAAAAGTTTGCTTCTTTTATTGAAATCAACCAAAATATAAACTAAAAACAAACATAAATAAATAAATAAAAAATAAACAACCAAATAACTTTATTTATGTACAAGATAATCAAGAAATAAAAATCAAGGAAAATAAAGTTTGAGAACTAAATCACTAACTGGTCAATTCTCTGCCCACCCTTGTAAATATGGCAACTTGTAAGTTGAGGGGCTAGGCTTGACTGAAAAGGCCTACCCATTATCTAATCCTACTGTACTTGAATAAAAAACTACATCTACTATTTTACAATCAATCTCATCAGCCCATGAAAATTGAAGGAGATTGGGCTGGGTGTCTGGTGTACTGCTAGCTTCTTCTACTTGGCAATTTCCCATTTCTAGGTCAATTAGATAATTTCCCAACATAGAATTCACTGGTTCATTTTTTTCTTCCAATTGGGTAACATTGTGCTTTATCAGTAATCATCATAGCTGATTGTCCTCTTGTTTCGACCTTCTTCTCAGTTCTCTTGACAATCCTCTTCTTCTCCTTATCATAGAAGATGGTGCTGAAATCAGGGACCTCTTATCCTTCTTTTTGCATAAAAGGTATCAAATTCAAACCCAAAAAAACAACTTGTTCTTGAGTGCTTCCAGAAGTTGCAGAAGGCTCCTAGGAGTCAAGATTATCTTATCCCTGCCCTTGATCTGTATGATTCTATGCTTCTTGTGTGTCTATTTGGTCAGTAGTTTGATGGTATTTCTTAGCCCCTACTAATATTAGACCTTCACTCTCTTCTTGTTTTTTCTTTGTCTCTTCATCTTCCTTCTTCCTTCTTTCCTCCTCTTCATTCTTGAGCCAACTCTCTACCTCTTGTGCCAGCATCCTAGCATCCTCTTCCCTCTTTTTGACTTCTTCTTCTTCAGCTTTCTTCTGTGTGGTTTTTCCCTTATCACCCACAATGGTGATCTTCTACTTAAATATTTTCTTCAATGCAGTCATCTTCCTTGCATTTTTGAAGATTTCTTCATCCTTGTCCCAGAAGTTTGTGTATTCAAAATGAACATTTATTTTTTTTGCACTGCTTTGCAACCTTATTTTGGGATTCATTCCTATGGAATTTCATCTCCCCAATATTAAAATGATCCAACTCCTATACGAATTCTGTAGTTAGTTTGACCTTTGAAAATTTATATTTTTCCAGCTAGAAAGGTATGGCAGGATAGGCTGCCTTCCTATGTTCAAACGAGAATCTGCCTACACCATCGAGATATACTTGCCTAATTGCTTCTTTATTTACCACATAATCAGTGGCATACTTAGGAAGTAGAGAAGGTGCCCTAAAGCAACCATACATTCTGATGTACATTCCCTCTTCAGTCAAGTAGTAATTCCCATGTTCCTCAATGAATTTAAGTGCCTCCTTAGAAATGCAGTTGCATTCTGTCAAGAAGATTAAAGTGTATAGAGGCTTAATAAAATGTTCACATATCTATTTGTAGTGGCTATAATATTTCAGTGCCCAAAATAGTTTGTATACAGTGTATACAGGGGCCCTGTCCCTGTCCCAATTACAACTTAAAGCTAGAAATGACTGGGTACATAATATACAATCCACTAAGATAGAGCTCATATAGAATTCCAAATTCTTCTATGACAACCCTCCTAAAGCTGAAGATATGCAGGCTGAGAGGCTATTGGACACTATGTTTTCCAAATTGAATATAGTCCCCTGAGTGGCTACATAGAAAATAATGGGTATCCATCCCAATTTGAAACTTTTACCATGAGCTCTCCCAAAAACTCTATTCAGGATCAGTGCTATAAACCTATAAGGAGTTTGAAGAGTGGCTGTATCATATTCTCTTGATGGCCTGGTTCAAAAATTTCTTCCCAGGTATCATCATTCTCTTAACCATTTCGACCTGGACAAAATTTATTTCTTTCAGCCAACTTTCAGTTAAGTATACTTGAGCAGGAGGTAGGTGATATGCTAGTGAGACATAACCGGGACTGTATGCAACATAGCCCTATTTGGTAGTATTTTCTAGGATCATTATGGTCACATATGCCCTAGGCATGATCCAGCTGATCACCTCAGAGCATGGGAACAGTTCAGGTCTAGTGGCTACCTTCATCATAGCAGATTTCTTGATGTTGGCATATATGGTCAATTCTTCAAATCCTACATCAGGCACATCCTGATTTGAAATCATCTGATATATCTCACCCCATTTGTAGTCTGGCTCTACTCCACTGGTGGCTCTGGTATCTTCATAGATATATTCCACCTTCGTAATAATTTCCACATCCGGTTCTCCCTCAGCAACATGAGCCTTCTTCCTTTGTCTTTTATACATATCTCCTTTAAAGAAGTTACTCTATCATAAACCAAACATGTTCTTAGACTATTTGATCTTTTAGTTAGTGTTCTAAGAATGAAAAAAAACTACATCAAAACATTTACCTCTTCCATATGCATTTTTAAGAAATAGACTGTCAGAATATTAATGCATAATAGAAAATAATAGGCAAAAGGAACTTCTGCAAGCTCGGTCTAACAACTTCTAAGTCTGTCTGCAACTAAACATAACCGTGATTGACAATGCATTACTAAAACTGAACTGCATCCAAACTCATTGTAAAACTATAATGCAGAAATCCCAGCTCGACTAAAATGTTGAAAACCCCTTGCCATTTCTAAAAACTAGGGTATGCGGCTATGACAAATGAAAACTACCTTGGATGGCCCTAAACCACCCCACAAAAGTCGGTGCAGACATCGTAACACTTGTTTGCACCAACTACCTAAACCTTTGGGCCGGGCTTGAACTTCCATAACGGCTTGAAAACAGGCTCAAGAAACCAAACCCCCCACCGCCAATACTGTGAAACTAATGAATACTTCACACCGTAAGGATACAAATTCATCCATTTAGATGGATAACTACCCAATGGCGGGAAAAACCAACCAGGGAAAGACCCTAGTTCCCAAAACGACTCATAAAATCAAGAGGAAAGAGAAACCATGGTTGGCCTACCTAGAAAACAAGTTGCAGTCGACGGGATGGTCCGAAAATTCCATGGTAGCGCTTCAAACAAACAAACTCCCTACAGTAAAGCACATTGGTACAGTTTAACTCAACAGGGACAGAGCAAGCCGGATTTCACAAGGGTAATAATAAAATACCAACCAACCCTAATATATAGACCTACAGTGAAAAATGTCGATGAAAAAAAACCTTCATCGACGAGCGGAATAACTAAGGATCGGGCGATTATTTTGCTAAGGAGCCGCAATAGTGGAAGTCACATGGACTAAGGGTTCTGCAGCAAATAGAAAACATTGGTGAAATAAAATGCTAAAAACTGCAGCATCAAAGATCGAAACCACTATAGTATCAAATGATTAGATCACTAAAGAGCTGCAACGGTGGGCGACGGAAAAACTATGGGATCCACGACTAACTGAAAACATCGGCGAACGGAGGCTCAGAGGACTAACCAATATTATGTTGGCAGAGGAACCAACTAACCATCGGAGAGATAGTGTACTACACAGCCGCAACGGCAAAAAACAATCAGACTACGGATTCCGATCAAATCCATAAATCGTTCCGATAGTGAAGAGAAAACAAAAATAATGAAAAGCAATAAACCACGAAGTCGGCAAGGGTAAGAATTAATCCGTGAGAACGTTTTCCATCTGCCTTCCGAAACGGCGATGACTTAGAAGACTAATGCTCCGATAGTTATAAGCAAAACAACGTTGAAAGTCAAAAAGTGAAAGTTTTTTTTTTTGAAAAATAAACATAGGAGATAATTCATCGACGAAAAACATGACTCCCATTGGGGATTTCATTAGTTAGCTTCTGGAACGGTGGCTGCATAGAAAACTATGGCCCTGATTCACTGTTCAATAGACTTTCGACAGTGAAAAAGGAAATCATTTTAAATAAAAAGGCCATCAATTTCAACTTCACATTCAAAAGCATCAGCTTGACAGAAGATGATCATTCAACTTCCGAAAGTGGTAAACAATTTACCTCAATTCAACTTCAAAATATCCAAATTTGTAGCAGAGGAACAATAAATTTTAGCAATCCCAAACAAATCTAGGCAAGATAAAATTAAAAGGAGCGTCCAAAATTTTAAAAAATTTGGGAAATAGTTGCAGCTGCAATAGGACCTTAGAGCACATGGCTTTAAAGTATAACCATAACTCGAAATCACTGGCCAACTTGTCAAAAATGACCTTCCCAAACAATGCCTGTTGCATATCCCCAAATTTGTTGTGATCCAATTGGCAGTGCACTAGGCATTCCTTATAATCCTTCTGAGACATTAAAGGACCAATCTCTTCCCATAAAAAGGGGATCCCCTTGCTTGTCAATGGTCTGAACAGCTTGACGAACTCTCAGAATTTGTGCTTAGTAACCTCTATTTTGGCCTATACTGTCTCGATTAGCCTGTGTTTGTCTATCACCTTTATGGCTTCAGAGACAACAAAAACCCTGTTTTGAAGACCATATTTTTTAGTGGCCTCGTTTGACAAGGAGCTCAGAAAGGTTATGGCGTTCTCTGCGGTCTCCGAAGGTTTTTTGTTCACTTCAGCCGCTACTACCTGGACTTGTTTTCTGGCCTCTCTCACAGCAATTCCAGGTCTTCAATAACATCAAGATAGGTGTTATAGTGGATTTCACGACACTAGGTGAATCACACATTGTATGGCCTTCCCCTGTCCCGCTGTAGACTCATTAGCCCCTATGGACCACTTTTTGTCTTTTGATGTATCCTTGACCATCCCTAAAAACATAATAAAAGTGATATACGTGGATTTTTCCCCGATAACTGTGTACATACACAGATATTCCCACTATAGTCGCGTACATCAGGATGTGTACATAATCCAAAACATTTTGGAGCATTCCTTGACTTGGATCCGACTCATATGACTCCTGGCCTTCCATATGCCTTGAGATCGCACGGATTCGACCTTTCAGTATCCATTTGAAAAGCTATATAAGGAACCCTTGAGACATTGAAAGAATAAGAGAGAATTGAGAGTAACGAAACTATAGTCCATTGTTGCCAGAACTTATGCTTGAGTCTGCATCCCTTTGTCCCTTGGAGCACTGTCGTGTTCTTCCCAAGCTTGCCTTTTGCTAGTAAGCTTGCTATCGAAGTGATGGAAGATTGAGGTGGTGGAGGCCCAAGTGGGGGATTTAGTTTCTCTGGTTCGTAGACGTGCCATCAGAGGTTGTCACTTGTAATCTCTGATTCATCTTAATAGAAATATCTTTTCCTGTCCAGTAATGTGTATTTGAATGAATATTGTATCCATCGGAATATGTCAAATGCTTTTACATTATTGATTATATATATGCTAGAATAGATCTAACACCATGAAATATAGTATTCTTGTATTGTTTACTTGTTGTTGAGGATGTACTATAACAATTCAAGCTGAAGATTGGAAAGCTCAATGGGGATCTACTTCAACCGCCCAGAATAAGGTATGAGGTTCGATTCTTTAGTGTTAGATATTTTATTTCTATTGCATATTGGGAAAGATTGATTTCTGGAGTCTAGCTGTCTGTTGTGGTACCCCAATCCATAGGAATTTCTCTCCGTAATAGAATTGGCGACTCCATTGGGGAGTTCCTAGTAATTGTCCTTTGGGGGTTGATTTCTTGGCATTCAATGTATTTGAATTGCTCTCTCTCTCTTGTTTCTGTGTCGGGTATGGGGGCATGTATGCCTGGTAGATCTTGATTGGTGTGAATTTAGTCTCAGCCTGTCTATTTTCCTTGAATTTGTGCATCTTTTTCTTCCTGTACGTGGGTTTGTCACTTACAGTCGTGTATACACGCAGTTTCCCCTGGGATTTCCGCGTATACACGTGGGTTTACTGTGCGCAGTTGCGTATACTCTGGTTTTTACCTTTTTGTGGAAGATAGTGAATTGCTGGGTGAATTCTGTTAGTTGCTGAGTCTCCTTTGGCACTTCCTGAGTCTGTTAATACCTCTGTGTTTGACCAGAAATGTTTTTTTTAGCCTAAATTTTTCTTTTAGGAAAGTTCTTGTCATGGCATCTTTGATTTTTTGTTTGAGATTAGTGCATTAGAGTCCTTTTGCCTTAGTGCTTTGCTGGAATGTTGTTTATGTGTGCTTGCAGAGTCTGGGGTGGGTAGAATCATTCTTTTTCTTTTTGTATCTCTTTATTTTCAAAAAATCCAAAAACATTTGCTTATCATCATGCATTGCATTTTGCACTTTGCATTGTACTTGCACTAGATCTAGATTTGCTTTGGATTAATAGTTAGGACTTCATATAGGGAAATTTGCATTCAACATTTGAATAAGAAATTGTGCATTCATGTAGTACGCATACCCTATTTTCATGGACACAATGCATTTGCATTGATTGTTAGGTGTGCATTTTACTTCTTGTTGCGTCATAACACCATTAGCTGCACGACCATATCCTATTTTTGAGTAATAAAGCAAACTAAAATCAATGCTAATTAAAATTAATTACACTCTTTTCTTTTCTAGGGTGCACCAACAAGCTTAGGTTTTAGGATCTTGGAATAGTTCATTGAAAGTTAATTCTCCAAGATCACTAAACGACAACAACTAGGTGTCTGTCTAGGGATTGTGTGAAATCCTTGGTATAACCGGCATTCTCAGGAAGCTCCTCTCAAAAGGGAGTCAAGCACTAGGCAGTGTGAGCGGTTTTTGATTGGGATAACCCCTGGTCGGTAACTGTGTAGAACCGGCAATATAGCCAGGATTGTATACGTATCTGGGGGCTCTTTCGGGAGTTTCGGGCTTTGCTACCCTGCCCATACGGTCAATCCCTCCTGTGAGTGTCCGCCTGAGCGTTGATTATATTGAGGGGACCTTAGTGACCTTACCTAGGATATCGAGGGGGTACGTGTAGAGGTTATTTTTCATGTGTCCCAGCCAGGTTGGGGTCGGACAGCATAGTCACTTTACGCGTTGAAGCTGAGGGCCACAATAATTGGTTTCGAACCTCCGCTTGTGGTGACAAGGGCCTCTCAAGCCTCTCCTAGGTGAGACATACCGGCCACATTCAGGAGCTCACTTATCCAGCCCTTGTTTGCTTGATTTTGGCTTTAAATTTTATAGTGATTGCTCTGTGCACACTAGTTGGCCTAGGGTTTACATAAATAGAGAGTCTTTGCTTTTTTGTTGAGTCATTGTGGATTCAGGTGCGGTTCTGCGCCGTTCTCATCGGTTAGCAGGACTCCCACCTTCCACTTCTCCTCCTCCTTTGGGAGAGGGGTCTAGACTATCCAGGCGGACTATGTCACACACTGATTCACACACCATGGAGGATCATTCAGAGACTATTCCTGAGCCACCTCCTCCCATTCGTATTGATGATGGGGAACTTACTCCTACGTACGATCCTTCACCTGACCTAGCTGAGTTCGGTCCTGTGATTTCCCAGATAGGATCTTTGCATGATAGACCTACTCACTCTAGGGCTGATTCCCCATTGACACGTTACCGGTATGGAATGTTGGATGATGCAAAGACTCACTTTGACCCTCCTAGCACTAGCTACGGTAGTTATGTTATGACTGGTTTTCCTATGCACGATTTGACATTTCATGTTGAATCCAACTTTGAGCCTAGCACTATGCTTGGGGGCAATCCCATGCCTTACCTTGCGGAGAGGTTTGGGAGTACTAGGCACATTGCACCTTCCATCCCAGTGGTGGAAGATCCATCTTATATACCTTCTAGGTCTAGAGTTAGTGATCCAATAGGGATACTAGGTTCTAGACGAGTGACGATAGGCACTAGTACATTTCTTCTTACAGAGATTCCTTTGTCCTCACTTCCGAGTTCTTCAAATGTAAACCCTCCACCTTACTCGCGTGGTCCTTTGAGTCGGCACATAGCTATGAGTCAGATCCGTACTGCGATTACTAGACCAATTGTGTCTCAATCCTACATACCACCTGTGGTTTCGGGAGGTTATGTTCATGTTTCTAGAGTTCAGATTGCTACTTCCACGACATATATCCCTACTTCTGGTATGTATATTCCTACTTCCGGAACGTATCTTCCTACCTATGGAGTGTCTCATGGGGCATCACAAGCGATGACCTATGGACCCTATTATGGGACGCAGTATGGACACGTCTCTCCACCTTATGGAGGTGGGTATTCACAACCTACTTACTCTCCTAATTACGGCTTTGTAGCTCCTACTAGTCAAGGTCCACCTCATTATGGTACTTCCATGCCACCCTATATGGGTCATACAGGAGGAGGTCACTATGGCCAAGGTCATGGTGGTAATCAATCCTATATGAACCAGGGAGCGGTCCATAGACCTCATCATCCTAGGATCCCTTTCCTCGCGACACTCAATCTACCTGACTTATCGAGACTTAATAACGATCATGTGGCTCATGACCCGGCTTGGCCGGCTATCCCTACCAAGCTTCCTTCGGACATCCCTAAGTTCGAAGGAAAACCAGGAGAGGATCCGAGTGAACACGTTACGACATTCCACCTATGATGCTCTTCCAATTCATTGCATCGGGACTCAGTCTGCATGAAACTATTTCAACGCACCCTCACAGGGCCTGCAATGAAATGGTATATAGAGTTACCTAGGGGTGCCTTTACTTTGTTCGAAAACCTTGCGATGACTTTCCTTAATCACTTCCAGCTACCAGTGCGCTATGATGTTGGTACTGAAATCTCGTCGACATTTCGGCAAGATAAAGCCACCCATATTTCTGATCATATTCAGGAGTGGCATATATGGAAGAGATTAATTAAAGCCTTTATACCGCCGGAGTTCCTCCTTGAGTGGTTCCTCAAATATTTATTTCCATATATAGCGAAGGATTTTTCCACATTCGGAGTGCAGAATGAGGAACAAGCAATCTTTAGGGCGCAGGAACTAGACTTGATCTATGCTCAGTCTGGTTTGTTATATGAGATTATACCCAACGCTACTCGTTCTAGTTTCGATCCCAAGTTCAAACCTGGACCACATGCCGACGGCATTGTGGGTAGTGCAAGTAAGAAACCTGCAGGTTCAGTTGTGAAACAAGTTGCTTAGTTGTCAACCAACCAGTCTGCCTCGGGACAAGCTACGACTTCATCTCAGCCTGCCCAAACGGTGAATGTACTTGCTATGCAATCGTCCGACCAGAAGGGTAACCAGCAACCCGGACGGAATAGAAAAAAGGGTAAAAACAATAATAATAAGAAGGGTGGGAATAAGAATGAGAATGCCAATAATAATGACAAGAATGGTAAAAATGCTTGGGGGGACAAGCAGAATAAATGTAAGGTTAAGTTTCCTTGCAAGCTATGTAAGGACGATCACCTCACTTACTTGTGCCCTAGAATGGATGAAGCTTTGAAGTTCATAGCACAGGGCCCAGCTGTGTTAATGAACCCTTTACCGCATAACCAGAATATGAACTCGAAGTCCCATGATCAATCTAGTGATGAAGATCCATCTGAAACTAGTGGTCATGGGTGCATTAATATGGTCCGTGCCGCAAAAGTTGTGACGCGTGCGAAAGATTATACTTCGTCACAACCCAACCCAGGCAAAGAACTTGATCCACCAGGAACCCCTTTGCGCATTGAGAAACCTACGGATAAACCTGAGGCTGCACCTCACATTCCTAAGGGGGTACTTAAGCGTTCGGGTCATAATCCAAATGCCCAAGCCACCCAGAATTGTTCAGTTGTCGAGGACTTGGGCCATACTCCTTGTGCGATGTCTGCATTGGAAGTGCTTCAGAGTTGTCCGTCGCAAAGGAAGGATTTGCTTTCCGCTCTTGGTGTGAATGGTGATGATTCTTCCTCAGTGATCGAATTTGAAACTGCAGGACATCAGCCTCACTTGCCCTACTATGTGTCCCTTTTGGTGCATGTAGAATGTCTTAATATGATCGTCAAGCGCACTGTGATTGACGAGGGTGCTGCTGCTTCTGTGATGTCTTTGTCTTGTTGGAAGGGTCTTGGTTCTCCTGAGTTGTCAAAATCTACGACCATGTTAACTGCCTTTGATGGGAGATTGTTTAGGCCGCATGGTATCCTTCCTTCCCTTAAAGTCCATTTGGGAGGAAAGACCGTTGCAATAGAGATTGAGGTGGTTGATGCGCCCCTTGACTACAATCTCTTACTGGGAAGGAACTGGATGTATAGTATGCAAGCTGTTGCATCTTCTTTGTTTTGCGTTGTATGCTTTCCTCATAATGGGAAGATTGTAACGATTGATCAAATGGCATTCAAGAATCCGCCTGTTACTGCATCTTCGGAAACTTTGGTTCTGAAAGTTGAACATTCCCAGCCGGCAACTGGGAGTGTGGGTGTAGGCATGTATCCATCCCTCATGGGAACCTTTAGTTGTCCTGCACCCATCCTCATGATAGGATCTAGTTTCGATGGTGCTTCAATGTCTATGAGATCGGTGCCTTTTCGCAGAAGTCATATGGGAGATCCTTGGATTCTTCCTTCACTGAGTCCTTCGAGTGAGCCCATTAAGACGAGCGTGTCGTTGCTTGCAGTCATGATAGCTTACGAAGCTAATCTCCAGTCTGCTGCAGAGCCTTGTTCTTCCTCTTAGCGGACGGAGGAGGAAGACCCCTATGTGCTGCCAGCATGGGTAGTACAGTCTTCTCATGCCCACGACTGCCTTGATATGGTTTTCCCTTCAGATGAAGTGATTATTGAGGCTATGTCGGGAGTTGAGCCACCATGGGAGGAACTTCATCATAAATCATACTTCCTTCCAGAGCTTGACCTTTTGGAGCATGAGGATTATAGGGAGATTCTTAGTTAGAAAGTTGGTAGACCCATGGTTCCATTAAGCTCTTCTGGTCAGATGGCTGATGGAAACATGGCGAATATATCGTCAACTATTCCTATCAACATTTCTCGTAGTCTTGGTACAATTGAGAATGTCTATATTGGGGCGGATTGTTCCCAAGATGAGATTCGAGAGTATACCGAGATATTCAAGGAATTTCGTGATATTTTTGCTTGGTCTTATGATGAGATGCTAGGGATTGACCCTTGGATTGTCAAACATGAGATTAAGACTTACCCCAATGCTAATCCTATTTGACATCGTTTACGCACGGTAAATCCTAGGAAAGCACCTGCCATAAAGGCAGAGATAGAGAATCTATTGAAACCTGGTTTCATCTATCCCATTCCCTTGACGGAGTGGGTTTCAAACCCCATTCTGATGGATAAGAAGTAGGGGGCGATCGATATATGCACTGATTTCCGTGATTTAAATCGCGCCTGTCCTAAGGATAACTTCCCCACACCGTTTATAGATCAAATTTTGGATGAGTGTGCGGGTAGCGAGGTGTTCTCCTTTATGGATGGCTTTTCTGGGTATAATTAGATTCAAATTAAACCCGAGGACCAACACAAGACCGCATTTATTTGTCCTTGGGGAACATTTGCGTATCGGAAAATGCCCTTCGGCCTTAAAAACACCGAGGCTACGTTTCAGCGGGAAATGACCTTGATCTTCCACGATCTCAAGTCCATTATTGAAGTATTTTTGGATTACCTCACTGCTCATTCTCGCATGAGGATGAGTCATTCTTATCACTTGAGATTGGTGTTCGAAAGATGCCGCCACTATGCTGTTAGATTAAACCCTCATAAGTGCATCTTTTGCGTGAAATCAGGTCGTTTGTTAGGATTTATCATTTCGAAAGAGGGTATAAGAGTCAACCCTTTGAAGGTTGAGGCAATACTTCAGTTGTCTCCCCCATGAAATATTCATCATCTTCAGTGTTTGCAAGGCATGGCAAAATTCCTACGAAGATTTGTTGTCAATTTTGCCAATTTGACTAGAGGTTTCATGCATCTCCTGAAGAAGGATACTCCCTTTGAATGGGATGAGAGAGCCTAGGAGTCCTTCTATGCACTTAAGCGAGCCCTAGCATCGGCCCCGGTGATTAGTCCTCCGGATTATAGCCGTGATTTCCTATTATATGTGGTCGCGTCTTTAGAGACGATTGGGATGGTTTTGGTTCAAGAGGATGAGGAACTCCAAAAGCATGTCATATATTATCTGAGCCGAAACTTTATTGACGCAGAGATTCGGTGTTCTCATGTTGAGAAGCTTGCCTTGGCTACTGTACATGCGGTGCAGCGTTTGAGACATTATATTCTCCTTTGCCAGACCTTGGTTGTTTCCCATGTCAATTCGTTTCAATTCATCCTCACACGTAGGATGATTGGGGGAAAGTATAATAAATGGATTGTCATCCTGCAAGAGTTTGATCTCGAATTTGTTTCGGCAAAATCGA